>JABFQA010000594.1:0-18420 GCA_022817065.1 Probaryconus sp. ZL-2020 | reverse complement strand
TTTTTTTTTTTTTTTTTTTTTTTTTTTTTTTTTTTTTTATCAGATACAGATGGTTTTTATTGTTTTTGTATTTTTTATATAAACTATATGCTTTCAAAAATGTAATGTGTTGTGTCTATTGCAAATCATTAACGAAGTTATTTTAACGTTGTTATAAACTTATGAATAAAATGAGAGATTTCCATTAAATCTTATAATGTTAATTCTGTCAATACTGTTGAGTGTTAGAAGTAGTAATCAATGGAAACGGCTCTTTTCGATCAATTTATTCATCCAGACGTTGCAATTACTAGCTTTAAATGGTTCAACAGCATTCTTTTCGTATGCCAAATAAATCAATTTCTTCGTTTCTGCAGCAGCTTAAGCATGAATAATAGACAGTGTCAAATGTACAGTTTATGGATCTTCAGTCTTAAGCTAACTAAGAATAATAAGTATCTTTCACGGACGTTATTATAGCATATATTTTGCAATAATTTCAGAATCGCTGTGAATAATTAAATGCCCACTATTTTCTTTTATTATTCATTTCTTTGTTATTTTATGGCTTTAACATATCTTTGTTATAATTCCTAGGGAAATTGAAGAAAGAACATTTTGGTGTAATATGAAAATAGTTTTCATCTGTTTCGGTCTGTTTTCGGTTTTAAATTTATTTCCTGTTCACCTTATCAGATTTTCACGTCTTCAGTTAGATTTTTCTCATTTGTTTTCGCTTCGCTTAAATTGCAGTTTTAATTTATTACGTTTACAGATTAAGCAGATATTTTTCCCTCACTATACGTTAATTAGTACTCCCTCAATATTTTAACTTAATTCAAATGAAACACAATGTCGCTTAATAATAAGCAAAAATTTGATAAATAGTTCGCAAATTATTTGCAATTATTTAAAACGTGAAATTTACTTTTTAGTTACTGCATTTATTTGCTTCGGCAATAAATAAATTGATAAGATAATAATTTTGAATAATAGTTTTGATAATAATTTTTAATTTATAAAATAACAATGACGTAATACGGTTTTTTGTTAAATAAATCATGAGTTATTTATAAAATATTCATTGGTTTTGTCAAAGTTTTTTGAAAGCTTTTGTGATCATTAATTTATAAAACAAAAGCACGTTTGAAATATTGTACACAAAGAAACAAAAATTCTGCAACTTTTCACGTTTCACAAATTTTAAATATGCAAAAAAGTTGTCTAATTTTGTATGCAGTGCATGGATCAATCTGCACTTTCACCTGCATATATTATGAAACATTGCGCATACACGTCTGCAGCTGTTTTCTTCTTTTATTCGTTTACATTTGAAAAATACACAGCAATAAAATAAAGTTTTTTTTCTCCCCATTTCCTTTAATGCACGGTAACATTAAAATATCGTTACCACATGTTAAACGATTTCTACACACACAAATACACAATATCTTCATTATAAAAAGTTAATTTTCGAACGCCGACTATATCAGATTATCGAATTTATTAATAAAATCACCATTTATAATTCGTTTTCGTCCCCACGTTAAAACGCAAGTCCGTCCTAACAAGGACATTGAAAAATGCAGGATTTGCCATTATTAATGAATCGTGAAATGAGCGTTCGGAAATAAGACGAGGGAAAAAATAGTGATCTTGATCGAAAGTACTTTTCAAGTGGGTATTACGCTCGCAAACGACCTTACCATAAGGATTTTTATACCCGCTGTAAAATTATAATCTAGTCGTAAAAATGAATATCAAATCAGTCAACCTGGCTACCATAATAAATTACAATCGAGTCTTTTGTCCCAACCTACTTTCTTTCTTTTTTTTTTTTATACTCGGCACCGAAATTTTATATTCGTAACATTATAGATTATAATGTACCTATTGTACGCAACCACAGAGCGCCCTCAATCTTCATATATGAGCCGCGTATGAGAAACTTCATATATGGGCCGCGTCCTATCGGAATTTAAATTAACTTTTCGCGGAGATCTAGATTTGCGCAGTGCGGCGCGCGGGGGCACGCTTGTCTGTGGACGGAAAATTCTGTTATAACTTCAATCGATCGCAAAAAGGAGCGAGCATTCGTTTCTCTGGTTAGAGGAATTGAAAATGCCGTTGCATTACAGACGACGAAAATGCCCCGGATGAATCGATCTCAACGGCGTTGCAATTTTTTTTTTTTTACAACCCTTTGCTTCTTTTATGTTTTCCCAAAGAGTCATTTTTCAAAGGTCGACTTTGTCCGGGGATTACCGAAAACCATTTATAACCAGACACGAGCGAGAATTATTGTGCTCGTGTCTACACTGTCATTCGCGTACACACAAACGAAAGACAATTGCAACATTTTTTAATCATTCGACGATTTAAGTATCAATCAGTCACTCGAAACTTTGTCAGTATTTTAATTTAATCAAGATTTTTCTTAGCGAAGAATATATCCGAATGATCAGAGAAAATTCAGTAGTACGAGTCAACGTGTAGGTTAACATTAGTATAAATCGATAAGTTAAATAGAAACTGTTCTTAACAGTGGCATTTAATTATTAATTCATAATTTGATTACGATAATCTTTCATTGTCGAGGGAAAATTGAGTTATATCCTTTAATTGAGAGAAATAATGATATTCATTATTTTAAATAGTTTTACACTTTAATGGCTATTTGAGCAATTGCAAACAATCAAGCGTGACATTTCTTTGTAAATACGATTTAAAGGAATTACAGTGTCTTAAGGCAAATTACTTTTCATATTTCATATTCGCAGAACGATTTTTCGCGGCTATCAGGCGGCTGACTTGGCAATTGAAAATGCATTCGAAAACAACTTAAAATTCAAATGACAAATTATACGAAGTACGTCTAGGATTCACTTCGGCTATTTACGAGATGGCAAAAGTTTGCTCACGATTCATTTTTCAGGCAAATGAAAATAAATGGCTGAATGTTTAAAATATGAAATTAAGTTGGAAATTGCGAGGCGATTAATATTCGTCATTCAACTGTTGTGTTTCGTTTCGTTGAACGGACAATATTTTTTATCCACCGTGAGTATAAGAGGGACGTTGAATTTTAAGCGCGTTATATAATCATAATTGGGAATGAAAAATGATTTGATTTCAAATAGAATTCATTTCAGGTGAAAGCCCGTGTAAAAAATATACTTCTATCGTCAGTGAGTAATGATATAATATTTTCCACGGCGTGGTACTTTTTGTGAGTTTAATTGGTTTATGAATTTTCCTTTCCTCTTATTCAAGTTCTTTGTAAAGACGCAGACAGTTTTATAAGAATAACAGTAATCGTACTCATCTTAAGTCTAATTAGACTTATCTTGGAAATACGATAAGTATATAAATTAATTGAAATTGTAAATTGAATATGATTAACGAGATCAAATTAAGTGATTTAAATCAGGAACAGATTAATCTCACTTGCGCTCATTTTGAAACAAACATTAATATCTCTGCTTACTTTCATTTAAGTTCTAATTTGCAATAATTTAGACCTTCTGTACCGCGACATAATAAAATGTATATTTTAAGTTTCCAACGTAATAACAAATGTTCAAAAATAGTCTTAAATTGTTTTGAGAAACATCAAGCTTTGTAGTTATTTTCAACTTCCGTGAATTATTAACAAGACGTATAATTTAATGCTCGGATGAATTATTAGTTGCTTTAGATAGCATTAAAATAAAATTCTCATGATAAAACGCGTAAACATTTATCGTGTGAAAATAAAACTGTCACTGAAAGGAGAAAACTCATACGCGTTCCACCGAGGATAATCAAACTATTTTCATCATCGATTGCGCCGCCAAGTTTTTACTTATAATTGCGCGAGTCCGCAGGGAAGCCAAATTTTTTTTTTCTTCATCCATGATGCTACATAGAACATAATTCCATCCACCTGCCGAGAAACAGTTCTTCGAATTACATTTAGTTCGATTTTTGCAGTATATAACTGAATCCAATCGGAAAACGCCAGGTCTTTTGCCCTTTCTCTTGGACTCTAAGTCTCATCAGATGATCTATTTTTGTAACATATCTTTCGAATTTCTTCTTAATATATAAAAATAAATTGTTCAATACCACATTTGGCTCTGTAATTCTTATTGAAATATTTCATCTTTTAAGTAAGTTGAATAATTTCAATTTTTAATGGCATTGGAAAAAGATACAGAATTGTGCCATGATGTGTTACTTTTTTATACAATTCCAGTACCTTCTCCAATATTTAGTTTCAGCTGGGAAGTTCATTTTTTATAGTATTTTATTTGAGAATTAGTTATATTAAATGGAAGAATTCGCAGATAATTAAATTATCTTAAAACATTATGAATTTTGTTAAATGATATAGTTTTAAATGCATAAACACGTGAGGTGTTCCATTTTGCAATATTTACTCATTTGTTAATACAGGAGAGAAACAAGAGAATTTCGAAACAAAATTATTTGCAATTGCAATGTTTAATTTGTATTTTCAATGATGTGATGCATATTCTTAATTTTTCATTAAAAATGTATGATGGAAAATTAAACATTCAATTATGGACCTCATAAATTATTAATTCAAAAACATTATTAAAATATTTGAAACATTAATGAACTTTTTAAATTTTAATTAAAAAATTACTTTTTATTCTTTTGTTTTTTTAATTTCTTAAAATCATCTATTTTCCTCATTCCACTTCGCATGGCAATTCAACAAAACATTTATTTTTCACAACTTTTTAAATGTTTCCTCATCTTGGCGTGAAAACTGTATTCGCCTTTACGATGTCATTTCAGTTCCAGAAGCTATGCATAATTCCTCTCCATACGCGAGATCTCCTAAAAAAAAAAAAAAAAAAAAAACTCCAACAAATTAAATTTGAACGAAAATTAAATCAAATGCTGCAAACTTAAATACTTAATAAAGCTTATTTTGTGCAAAACAACTAATCGCGAGAAAACTTTCAACAGCGACTCCTCAGTAATTTTCCCTAGTCTTTTAACTAACTACTAAGAAGAATATAAAAACCTGCGCAGGAAGCGGCTCGTTTTGAAAGACCTACATATGTACAGAAAAGCTCTATTTCTCAGCGAACCTTGTATAGAAAAGACTCTTACCGAATTGTTGACGCGGCACTCTTTTCATGTGTCCGCCAGTTGCTTTTCCACGAGCACAGTAAAATGTTCTTGATAAATATTCACGACATAGCTCTGTACGAATTATTGTAAAAATGCTATTCAAAGGAAATTGTAACATACTTCGAAATGATTCAAGTGACATTTGATAAGACTTTATTAAGGTAATATTTGCTTTGTTTTCAACTTTTTAAACTGTATTTAAAATTTTACTAGGAATTGTATATAATTTCAGAAAAATGAAAACTAAAGTTTACAAAAGTTTCTTTTCAAAAGAAAAGAAAAACAAAGAGAGAGAGAGAGAGAGATTTTTTTAATACACTTGTATTTCTTATGAAATGCTCTTCAACAAAAAACACGTTGAAACTTTTTTCAAGAGAAACAATATAAAAAAATTCCAATCTTATTCGTAATGAATACATATAATTTTTGTTCATCAACTGATAGATAAATTTTGTGTAATAAAACTGATAAATGATAAATGATTCTTTCAGCATTTCCACTGGTTTCGTGGCTCGATGACGGGAACTCGACGAGTTGAAGATAATATTATGTAACGCGCACGATGAAACGGAGCTCAAAGGCAAAACCTGCATATTTCAAACTAACGAAGTTATCACGAGCCCTTTTTTTCTTAAATTAATCAAATATTTCACGGATGAATTCGTGGCAAAGTGCGTGATAAACAGAATTAATTATACTGCAACGTCGCTCTCGATTTTTGAGATGTTGGTGCGCTGGCGTTGCATTTACATATCTTCGGTGCCATTTTTGAATGTTTAATTTAGGGCAATGCGACGTACAGGAAAATTTAATTTCCATGTAATTCGATTTTATTTTATGTGTAGGTTTATGTTTTATGAAACGTGATGAACAAATAATGTGATGACAACAGTGAACGTGAAAAAAAACAATAGCCTTGTTAACTTACAATTCGATGATGCTTGTCACTTTCAAACATTTTTTATTTAATAAAAACTGAAAGCAGACAAAAAAAGTTTGTTAATTAACTTTGTCGTTTCTTTCTTTTGCTTTTTTACACTGAGAGAAAAATATTTTATTATTGACTGTAAATTTTTATAAGTCACGAATTCATTTAATATTTTAATATTTCCTAAAAATGGTTTGTCTGAAGCAAGAAGAAGTTAATTCTTTAATAAAATGGATTCAAATTTTTAATTGAATTTCCTTTGCCGTTAATTATCAACTTTTAAAATTAGAATATGATTTCCTGTTTGAGGTGTTTCATTGGCCATTCTTCCTTTATCTTGTCTGTGATATGAAATAGTTCAACTTTTTAATTACACAACGCTTCAAATGCCGCACATTTCATCATCAACCCAACAATTTATCCGAAGAGTCATGGCATATTTTGTCACCGATTTGGTTCAAATCCCATTGCGTTCGAAAATATTTCCCCATTTTCGCTTAATCATAATTTGATACTGTAAATATTTGCGTGAAACCAAAAAATAATTATGCCTAATTGAAACATTTACAATCAATGATTTTTTTCTCAGTGTATATGAGAATTCAATAAAACATACAACAAAAGCAATTTGAGTGAAAATAATTACAATGCAATTATAAACCTTAATTTTATGCAAATCATTTTAGGATTATTAAAAATGGCTTGTACGTTTATCTTGAACAACTGTATAGTATGTGTATATTGGATATATGTAAAACAGTATCTGAAGCAAACGTTGCGGTAGCTCAAGCAACTAAATACGTATATTTAGTTGGTATTTCGAACAAGCTATAAGGAGTGCAAATCTCGATGGTGAACATTGATTTTCTGTGGTCTACAATGTTTGCATTTTTTTTTTATTCAACGATTCGTGTTTGTTACCCCGTACGGAATAACATTTGCCGGATATTAATTAATAGTAAATTCAGCTGCAATAACAAAATAATGATTTATAAAATTTTAAGTGACGTGTATGAATGAGTTAAACCGTATTATTTGTGGAGAATTGGAACATTTATAAGGAGAGGCACGCAAATTAAAATAATGTGTACCGACATGCAATTAGATCGTAAACGAGAGAACGATTGAAATCTTATTTTTGAGTATTAAATATTAATTTATAATAGGTCGGGGTGAATGACCTGAAATGATCCCGCTGAAGCACTGTCGTTGTTTTAAATTGTTCTTTTTTTTACACTTTCGCAGTGCCATAATATACATTTCAACAGATGTTTTTAAAACGCAGAAAGGTAATTGAGAGGATTTAAATGAATTGAAATAACAAAGGAAAAAGTTTTACGTGACTGAATGAAAAACATCCATAATAACGGCGTGTTTAACAAATTCCAGAGTCACAAAAAATGGAGTTTGGACAATCGTTTGACGGTTTTTTTTTTCACATGGAAACTTTGTATTTATATTACAAAATAGTTATGAAGTGTAAACTGTATCGCATGAATAAATTCGTTGTTGTCATTGTATATTTTGAAATTCTTTTATTTGTTATTTGCATTATAAAAAACATCTATAAATTTATTTACTTAATAATAATAATAATAATTTCAGTTATAAGAAATATGTATAACAGTTTACATAATACAACATTCTGAATTTTCTTATTAACTTGATATTTTAACGTGTAAGTGAAATTCCACGTTTTAGGTCAGACATGTCCGATAGTCTTACCGTTAAGAAAAATATCACGTATTTTATTTTGATAATATGGATATTTATAATTCTGTATATTCTATAACATGAACTGTCAGGTTTTGAATTCGATCATAAAATATTGAAATTGAAAAGTGGAAGAAATAGTACGTGTGTCAAAGTTGAAAGAGCGACAGAGAGAAGGAGAGAGATCACTTTTTGACACACCGCTATTCTCTATAAAGTAAAATTTTGGAATGTAGTTTAATCAATATAAATTAATTAATAAATTGATTGATATACACGCCCACTATAATATATTAATCTATGAAATACATTATACAATTATTTCGTCTAGGATTTAGTTACTGGAACTAAAATATAGTTGATTCAACTATATTCTAGTTGAATCAACTACTATTTTAGAAATAGACAGGATCATTGGACGGAGACATTCTCCGTCCGACAGGATCATTCTCACTGACAACAAACAAACAAACAAACAAACAAAAAAAAAAGAACAAAAAACTAAATAAGAGTATGAATATAATTTTGACTTGCCTGTCTTCGTGGCGTACGGGTCCTTAGGATGATTGGCCTTAATGGCATTAGTCCTTCTGTTTGGGGCACCGGGCAGTCCGCCATATCCACCGCCACCACCCGAGGATTGGTGAGCGGTCTGTTGGCCGCAGCCCGGAGGCCCAGCTCCAGAGCCACCAAACCCCGGGGCCCCGGCGGGCCGACCCCGGGGCTGCTCCACCGGAAGAACCCTACGTCTCTTCTTGGGGAGCTTGTCTCGCGCCTGCGTGTGACTGTAATACATCGCAAAATTGCCGACGATCACGGGCACGGGCAGGGCGATCGTTAATACACCGGCGAGCGCGCACAGCGCGCCTACGAACATCCCGACGAAGGTTTTGGGCACCATGTCCCCGTAGCCGACAGTGGTCATCGTGACCAAGGCCCACCAGAGGCTCAACGGTATGCTTTTGAAGTCGTTCTTAGGATTCGACTGGGTGCGCTCGGCGTAATAAACGAGGCTGGCGAAAATAACGATGCCAAGGACCAAGAAGAAGACGAGGAGGCCCAACTCTTTGGCTGACGCCCGGAACGTTTGTATGAGGATCTTCAGGCCAGACGAGTGCCGTGTGAGCTTGAATAACCTCATAATACGGATAATGCTCAAGAACTCGAGAATATCCGCGTTCTCCCAATGGGACGCAAACCTCTGCAAGCCCAAGTCGATGTAAAAGCTTAGCGTGGCGATCATGTCGATGATGTTCACCGAACTCTTTATGAACTCGTACCGATTGGGACTGACCGTGATCCTGATCAGGAACTCGAGAGAGAACCACGCGTTGCACATACATTCTATGTAAAAAAAGGCGTCGTGCGCGTTCGTGTGCGACTTGTCGAGGGTCCACGTGGTCGCGTTGTCCGTCTGCACCGTTTTATTCACTATTACTGGTATCCTCATGTCCGGATGTGTTTTCAGGCAGAAGGACACGACCGACACGGCGATGAATAGCATCGAAAGCACGCCGATTATCTGCAATCAAACGGTCGCTTATTAGTTCCTGCTTGGTCCATTCTTTGCATCCTTGCAAACTTTTAAAGCGTCGTAGATTCGCTTTAGAGTACAATTAGAGATGTTTTACACGCTGTTAATTTTTTTGTAGGAAATTAACATTTGCAATTCATGCTAGAACTATCACGATACCTTTCATGCGCTTCGATAAATATCAATGAAAGGTTTCGAACGAACGTATAATTCAACGGAGTCTTTTGTTAAAAGTCCAGTTAAATAAACTGTAAAAATTATTGACTTTTTCTGCGTACAAAGAACATACATTAAGATCAAAAAATTGCTGTCTGACGTAATGAAACCGTGATAATTCTTGTTACTTTGTCAGGAAAGTCAACGAGTTCAAAACAGTAGAAAGTTGTTTTACGATCTTATCAAAGTATATTCTCTTCTCACAAATGATCCTCTGTAATGTTTTCCGTTTATTTTTCTCGTGTGACGTTCCTGGAAATGTCACATACAAAATTTCGTACACAGAAGCGTATGTAAAGATTAATCGTGATGCATGGATATATGTAAATTATCGATTGTACAGAAAATGAACAAGTAAAACTTATATTCAGCTAATCCACATATATTAACGTACGGCATTTGAATAGTCCATGCATGAATTTCTACGATGTTGCATGCAGAAAACGCTTAACTTTTTCGCAAGGATACGAAATAACTACAAACAATAAGCTATTCGGTACGAAAACATATATTTATACGTAAATGGGTATAGCTTTTTACGTTAGGAAATCTACATCTTGGTTAATTACGAAATGAAAGGGAGACAAAACATTATTACGGGGATTTACAGGACATAAATAACTGGCAAAGGTTTTATGCTTTATTGTATTTTAAACTGGTAGGATACTATAAAATGTGAAAAGAATTATGACGCAAAAACTACTTAGCTACTAACATTAAAATTTAAATTAGTTGTAATATGATAAAAAAAATATAGTACCAATTGATGCATGCCATTAAGAAGACTAAAACAATTTCATTGTATGTTTAAAAGTTATTAAAACATCATAAAACTGCGTGAAGTGAAATTTTTCGGGAACATAAATCGGAACGTTTTCAAGTTTTATTATAGTTATAATTTTCCTCGGTATATTGACACCCTTTTTAGCTTGAGCCATAGTTACACTAATATACCAAACTCACGAAGCACGAGTTACTTTGCATAAGAGTTAAAGAATCGTTTATCTAAGTTCATTCAAGTTTTCCAATAAAATTCAACTGGTTTACATCGTACGAAATAAAATATTTTTAACTAATTACAGACAATAAAAATATGTTACGGTTATCATTATGTCATATATCACAGTGAATGTTTAATCTGTTTTATTTTAACAAATTAACAGACAATTACCACATTTTATGGTTTCATAAATCACGGTTAATTTGAGGTATAATTGCCTCATTCTTAATTCTAAAATTAGCAAAGTTTGCATTAATCTTTGAAGCGTTTTACAAGTAGTTTAATGTGTACTTTTCTATATCTGTAAAACTGCATTATTATGATATTATTCTAATTAAAGTATTTGTAAGAGACTTTTAAACCGGATTATCTATAAACCATTCGGATTTCAGTGAATTACTTGGAATTTCATCGAATCGCAGTTGAGACTTATTCGAATTAACGATCAAAAATAAGAGAGAAAAAGAACAAGAAATTTTCATAGAGAACAAGATATGTAACTACTTGGAATAAATGGTATGAGTGTAAAACTTTTATATTTTTATTTGAAAAACAGAAATGCACTACTTCGTTATATCCAGATGCATTTATAATTTTGTTCATATGTGGCGATTCATTATTTATTCATTAAACCACTTTTTATATTATTTTCTTTTTTGTTACCTTTTGATGAGACAAGCGAAACATATAGTAAGAAGTTTAATGTATAAATAATGAGCCGCAATAAATGAACAATGGTGTACATAGCTTTAACTTCGTAATTTACCAAGTATTTTACGTGTGGTCTAACGACAACGTTCTTACATTAAAATGTAATAAAAATTTCCTGTAAAGAGGGACAAGAAATTTGACAATTTTTACAATTAATTAAGACGGTTAATTAATAAATATACCTTAATTATGAAAAATATTTGATGTTAGGACATAATTAATATTTTTTCATTATATTAAATACCATGCAAAATTTATAAACAAATATTTAAATATTTTTAATATCGTTTACATGCGTTATCTTTTTTTTTATTTCGTGTTTTCATATTATCTATTCTCATGATTGATATAAATCATATACAAAGGAACATCTAAAGAAATGCCAGACAAGAATGAAAAGGATAAATAACTTTGATATAATCCAGATGAATACATACTTCCAGTTGAATTATTTTTCAATAAGAAAAGTTGCAAAAAATAATAAGAATGGAGAATGTTTTGTCTGTGCGTTACAGAGGAACGAAGAAATATTTTCTGACTAACTTGAGGAAACTGTTTACGTGTCTAATCCATTTTCTAAATTGACGTCGAAAGCTATTCAAAATGAATCATGAGGATTGATTGTCATCCTAATAAAATTTTAATTAGGGTTATTATCATCTTCCAAAATGAATGTCAGTCATTAGGGAAATAGGGACAATGGTGTTCTATTTCGCTCCAGGACAACACCAATAATTTATTTATAGTTTGAATGAAGTGTCTCTATTCCGTTGATAGAGCCAATCGAATATATATATCGGTATGATAAATTTAGAGATACTTTATTAAGACACCTTTGTCAGTTGTTGCTAAAGTAATGGCAATTACTTTGTTTTGTCTAAGTAATCCTAATTTTGTTATCAGAACCGAATTACTTCACTGGCGCGAGGTGTGCTAATTAATCCTCAGTTATCTTTAATTTGATATTTATTGATGCATATTTTCGTGGTGTAATGTTTAATTCGTTTATAAGTAACATGATTATATTATTGATTACATTGTTTTTACCACTCTGATTTAAATATACAAATAAAATTATAACTTTAAAAAAAAAAATACATTTGGTAGATTTCATGCTGAAGATTAACTGAAAGGTTTTTAATTGAAAGTTGCATTATTGAATTATAGAAAAAGTTAATTGAAAATCTTTATTTGTTAATAGAAAAATTAAAAAATATATACTTAAAAGGGTCATATATGGATGAAAATAAATTTAATATTACACAGCGAAATGAAGTACTTTTCTGGTGATCGTAAATTATCTGTTAAATTAAAATTCGATATCGACAAAAACAGAAATTTGCACGTTAATATCCTGATTAATGGCCTTGTATTGTACGCTGAGATTATTGATGAAGATTGACCTAATGCCGACGGAAATATTATTTGCTAACACCAAGCGAAATTCCGATCCAGACATACTGCGGAAATAAATTTTAAAACAATTATAGCTGCAGGTATAACAATTAATAATTGAACAAGCTACATCGACGAAATTCGTATTGTATCACGTACATTTGTAATTAGAATCGAATTGACGCTGAACTCTGCAATGCGTTTTTTTTTGTTTGCGAATGCAGTGCCAATATAAATATGCGATAAAATTATAAATTGCATTCTCAAACACAATGAACTGTTTTTTTATTGCTTTACACTTTCCATCGTATGAATATCGGTTGTTTTTTCATGTTTAATTTTTATTATGGAATTATTTCAGTTTATTGTACGCGTTAAAAGTGTTGCGCACGTTAAAATAAATGATTCTAATAAAAGTTGAAAAATTATTGATTTCTTGATACGACAAGATGAAGAAATGAATTTATAAATCATTTATAAATCAAGATCGTTCTGTCTCAAGGAACAGACAGAAGTTAATCCATCGAAAAATATCAATATTTGCTGTTGTCACGCTCGACTCGACACTATCGAACACGTCTGTTTGATCAAAAATTGGATAAAGTTTATGAAATTAATTCAACAAGAATTTCATGGGATTTGATATTAATTATCAATTTACTATATAGTATACGAAATTCGATAAAAATAATTAAAATCTGATGGCGCAGGTTTAAAATGCATAACTGACGTCAAGTGCTGTCAAAAGTCAAAAGAATTATATTTCCTTCCAAAAATTGGATTTCGACTTTCAAAACAAGCAAATGATTAATATCGATTTGCGCGTTAAATCACTCATAACTTGTCATGGCCGAATATTAATTTCCAAGTGTCATAAATTTGCACAAGTTTCAAATTAATTCCACGCACATGATTCATTGATTTTTATTTGTCCATAAAATAAATCCAGCCTCAATAAAATGCAATGAAACGCAAATTACTGTTTAACAGATCAAAAGGCGAGCATATCCCGGAAAATGAAAAAAATGAAACATTCACAGGTCACTCTTTGTATAACTTTTATCATGATTATTCTTTTCATAAACTCAAATGAATAGTCATGTTGCTATAAACAAGAACAATGAACGAACAAAATGTCTGTTATTAAATAAAGTTTTCGTTAATAAGCTATAGTTTCATTTGTTACTAAAAGTTTTTTTTTCTTTTTGTAAATCATTTCCTTAAGGTATATCGTTTTTCTGTATAATAATATGTGTAATGCACTTTTGTATATTTAAAGAATTGCATGCAAAATGACAGTAATTGGCTGACAGCCAAAGTAGCTAAATGATACATTCTGTACCAACGGTTTCCTTGGCAAGGATACATTAGGATACTTGATACTTTTTTACAATAATTTAGAATATCTTTTACGGTCAAATAGGATCATTTGGCTTCGTAATATTTATAAAAAAATGTACAGAAAAAATGTTAACTGTAACTTATGGATATTATTTCTTTATTATCATTTTTTTTAAATGATTATGTTTTACTGAATACTAATAATGATTCTTTTTTATATGTTTCTGATAAGTTCACATAGATAAAGTAACATTGATTCGAATAAAAGAAAAACAAGTTTGAACGTATCTATCTAATTTAAGCTAACTATTTGTTTCCGTATTAAATAGCAAGATTATCTCTAGAAAAACAAATATCAAACAACAAAATAAATGGTAACTCTCTATATACAAATGTCTTCTTCATTTCTATATAATGATATTAAATGATTAATAAAGAAATACAAACAACAAAATTCATCGATCGTTCCTTTTATCTGCTTTTGGTATTGGTACACCGTTCGAAATAATTTCAACGTGAATTTATGTTATCGATTATTTTCATTGTTAAAATGCACCAAGTTCCTTTCGTTACTGAAATAGTTGTTGTTATATGAGAGGGGATGAACAAATCGTAGCAATAATATGCTGACGATATCGACCTTATGATCTGTAATCAACCTTACGCTTCAGCTCAGACGATGGTACCGACCTTGGCAGCAGTTGAGGAGTAAGGTTCGTCAAATAAGGACCACATTTTTGGTTTGAACTTTTGCCATCTCGTTAAGTTGCCATTGCGGTAGGCTTCTTCGAAACCAAACTTTCTCGCCAGCTCTTCGTCACTTGGTTTCTCTGTGTCCAGATCCAGCCTGTCTAAAACCGTCAACGTTTCCTGTGTGTATCGATGCTAAACAATACAAAAATTATTCACTATTAGAATTAATCAACATTGAAATCTAAAATTATTATTTTAAATGCCTTCCTCTTAAGGAACCAACAACTTTAAGAAACGTCGTTTTTATATTTAACTTCTATTATACTTAATGCATGATTTTATAATAAAATTTGAAACTAGATGAAATTTCAGATATGCATATAGATCCTGGCGAAGTTCCTCTGACATACCGTTAGAACTTATGCAATTTAAACCATTCTAACAATAAGTAACTCGCAATTCACTTACTAGTTTATGGCAAGAGATACATGAATTTGTTAAAATTTAATTGAGATATCTGTAACTAACTGTCATATTTATTAATAAAGGAAATTCTCATTTTGCTGACGTACAAAAGTTTTGCTTTATAGTGTCAAAAGTTTATGTTAGTTGTTCAATATTTTGAAATATTTTAACAACTATCTCTTGAATTCGATAACTATCCTCGTTATTCATTAAAGAGGACAATTTTCCAATTACATTTTGCCATACTTAATAACAGTACTTTAGAAAATTTGCCCACGTATGATCATGAAATATCATTGGCATAGCAATGGTATCATAACTTGCTTGTCAGCATTAAAAGTATATAATTTTCCGGTTTATAGAGAATAAGAATTGTTAGCGAGAAATAACTCGACATCGAACAACTTGTATTTCAGCATACAATCGATAACTGGCAGAATAATCTATCACTATTAAATCTCTCGAAGAAATAGATTTGCAAAGTATTTACTCTTCTCTCGTTCAAATATTATTTTAAAACAAGCTCGGCAAACAATAACTTGGGTTCTTAGTAGCCCTTATGCAATGTATGTGTGCGTGTGTGTGGAGAGAGTTTTCTTTTTGAAATGGAAAAAAAAAAGGAATCGACACGAATGCATTAAAAAAAGACGCAGTATGAAAAAAATTCGACTTCCTAATATTGAGTTTATATTTGAATATACTGAGGAAATTATTCATAGCTGGCTTGCACTTTTACCATCACAAATATTCCATTTTATAATTGAAGAGACGTGCATTTTTGTATTCAGTTCCAATTAATAATTTCCTTTGTTGCACTCTTAAACAAAGTTGAATTTTAATCATCTGTTGGTCTTGCTTTTGAAATTAAAAAAGAAAGAACACGAAGGGTTAAATATAAAAAAAAAATTACAATAACAGAAGTAATTACAAATGTTTTTACGAGTGATTTATTTTAACGCTTCAAAAAACAATTAAAAGTAACTCGACTTTACAAATTATTAACATGAAAAATTACTGAAAATAATGAATTCTGTCACTTCAATTTCAGACACAACAAAAAAAAAAAAAATACCAACGTGAATATCATACATTTTTCTGGCTGCAAAAAAATGTACATTAACTCGTGTGTAACGACTCGGAACAATTCGATAATGAATACTAAATAGCATTAACGTAGATAAAAAAGAAACATCAGAAGCTTTAAATTAATTAAACGAAATTGACAAAAATACCGCAGTTTCGGCTGCCAGATTAAAATCAATCGACTACGTAAATGCACAAAATATGTCAGAGAATAATTCGATATAGCGTGAATTTTAACTCGAATATAAAGTTGCTCTAAAAATATCAAAAAGCAATAGTTCCATCGTACTTGGAATTAGTCTTTTTTTTTCACCGATACTTCAACGAAGGAATAACACTAAACGAATTCCACACAAAAGCGAGAAACAGGATCTACTTCGTTTGGATTGGAAATGAATCGATATAGACGTTACTTTTACGACAGGAGCATCGCGCAATGAAAAACAGCTGCGAGACTTTGGCTTACAGCAACTCGGAAGAAAGGAAAACAAATGGGCTTTTCGCTTGAAATTAAACCAACGTAAGTTGCGCTACGAGGCTCTGAAAAACACGGAATAATACTTTTGAAGGAGCGAACTGCAAATCCTTTATTGAGATCCCACTGAATGAGACGAAAGAAACAGGATTGTAGGTACCGCTCGAGAAAAGGTTACTCTATTTCGTACCATCGAAGATAATCTCTTAATCTTACGTCAAAGTTTTGCCAAGACTCCCACTGTTGTAGGCGTCATCCTTCTCCTATTATTAAGAATGTGTTAACAGCCCAGACAAAGTAGATTAATGATTCCAATTATTCGACTCTTTGATTCTGGAATGTGGATAAGAAAATTGGTTAATTCTCGGAGAACATAATGGGCAGTAATTTCAACTATGACATTCTTGGTTTAATAATGGTGTGCTTTGCAGTTCAAGCACTGAAAAATAACTGAGATTTTATTTTTTGACTACTTTGATGAATGCCTTTAATTTCACACTCAAAGTTGTTGTAAAATATAGTCAGACAAAATTTTTAAGTAAATACATAATGTATTGTAGTTATGAATACAAGTTAATAAGTTGTTCAGTAGTTATACTCAATGTATAGTCAGACAGTGATTAAAATATCTGTTAAATTCACTCTTTTATTTCAGTATGTTATACTCAATTAAAAAATTGATCTAGTATTACCATTTTTAAGGATCCACTTGAAATTCTGTTCATCATTCCTCTCTGTACAAAATCATTACTAATGACGTGATATACAAACAATGAAAATTAAACATCAGATACTATTATAATTTACTTGCCATACATGTCATCAGATAAATTTAATTAATTGCATTTAAATATTAAACAGATTTGTATTGTTTTCAGAAGATTATTGAATTAAATAGCCGTAATTAAATAGTGATATCTAACTTTGTCCACGGAATAACAAAATTATTACATATTTATGATCGACATTAATTTCATAACATTCGTTTATAGAGGTAACTCATTATTATTGTATATTTTTAATTTAATAAATCTGTTTAAGGATACAATTCAATAATGTACCAATATAGATAACATATTTAAAATATTATTGTCTTTTCTTTCATATGAATATAAATGTCGAGTAAAAAATGTAATCGACTTTATTAAATAATTGGTCTATACAGATGACTTTTTTATTTAAACGTCAAATCGAATTATAAGTTTCATTTTGCTATTGACAGATTTCATCAAAGCGATTAAATCAGACACAAGCTACTTAAGCGTCATTAACCTATAAAGTGTATAATGCAACTCATGTAATTCAATTATAAAATTATGACGGTGAATCCATTCGACTTGTAAACATTAAAACCCCGTTTAAAAAATGTTTCCACATTAAAAAAAAAAAAACTTTTTTTTTGACGATAAACATTTGAATTTTCGTTCAATAATTTTCTTCGATGAAAATTAAAAGTAAATTAAGTTTAAAATCCTACTATTTTTAATTCGTTTATAACTCCTAATCAATAATCACGAATGAATTACTTCGTTGGCGATTGACAATACTCAATTTTCTGAGAGCAAGTGCGATTTCCAGAAAAGACTTTATGATCAAAGAATAGCGTCTTCGTGTCTTTGTGATAAGGTGGAATAGTCACGTTCACTGATTGCTTCGTTTGTTAACAAACGTCATTGATTAATACCAATTGTGGGATATGTAAGGCGATGAAAAAAAAAAAAAAAAAAAAAAAAAAAAAA
>JABFQA010000593.1:0-18422 GCA_022817065.1 Probaryconus sp. ZL-2020 | reverse complement strand
AGTAGGTTTGAAAGTGAATAATTATTGTCCTGGGTACACTGAGAAAAAAAAAATATAAGGAAAAATTACAATAAGAAAAATTACAATAAAAAAGAATATATAATAAAAATTACAATAAGAATATTACATATTTCTATAACTGTTATAATTTTTCCTAGACTGAATAGCATAACGCGAAACAATTTAACACATCTTCCAAGTTTACTATACTTATTGTGAAATTTACTACATTTTTTTTTCTCAGTGTAGATAAATGCATACTTTCTGTTGGAACTTTAAATCCTCAAAATTTAGCATCGTTAAACGTTGATATTTTATACTACGATATGAATTCAGTAAAAGTATAATTAGATCATTGTGTGTGAAATGAGTTTCATCAAAGTACATAATTACCTTCGAAATAAAAGGTCTCGTTCCACCTGGGATTTAGAGTTCGTCTTTTAACCTTTGTCTCAAGACGATGCTTTTTGTCGGGAAGAAGAGTGACTCTTACATAAGGATCCGATGTTCCTGACAGATCCATAGGTGGTAAGTCTTTACCCTGAAAGAATTACGGATACGTTTATTAGACTTTAAAGATGTAATAAAAATTAAAGAACGAAAAAGTTTACAACGATCCGTTTCTTAAAATCAAAGTTTCTCACTTAAAATGTATTTCACAAAGTGTTATTTTTTAGATATTTTCAAATGGTATTGAATGGAAAAAAATTTTGAAAAGAAATAAAAACTACGATCAAAATATGAGATACTCATTGGCAATAAACTTTCTTACCGTGTGAAGCAATTAGAGAGCGTCAAATTTAATAACTCTACTGAAATGTAATAAAGCTAATTCCATTCTTCAAACTCTATTTCATAGCCGAACGACATTGATCAAAATTGGCAAATTATTTTTGCTCACACGCACACGCGCGCACACATTTCTGACGTTTATTTTTCAATTATCTCTAATCTTCAATTAATAGTTTTACAACTTTCATTAAAATGTGGATAAACTAAATAATAATTTTTTTTATTATGACATTACTGTTATTACTATTTTTGAATAGTATTCTAATGTACTTCATATATCTTCTGAGTTATGCAACATAACTCATTATAATACAGAACTGAAATACAGTGTGTTACTGAATGAAATTCCTAATTCTGATGGAATTCCAAAATGAACACAATATGAAGTTATTATGTGCAAGATAAACAATTTTGTTAATTTTAACATTACATTATCAAGAGTTATTAAAATCTGATCTAGTATTAAGGAGTATTAATAGAGAATCAACAGTAAATGTGATATTTAAAGTCCTTATTTAAATGACACAACCATAAATTAAGCAAATTCATAATTGGCAATCGGCAATTATAAATTCCATGGTTAGAAACAGTCTGTACTATTGAAGCAAATAACAAAGTAATTACTCAACAGTAAATTACATTCTCTAAATATACTCCATGAAATCAAAAATTAGTTAGGTACAACTGGACAAATTTGACTTAATTTATTATTGATATCTCAGTCAGTTTATTTGCCTAATCAAGTCTTAATTAAATTTATCTTAGACGCCAAGAACAATTCAGATGCAAATCAGCTCAGCATTTATTGACTCCCAACGAACTCCAATGCAATTTCTTGTAACGCTGATTAAGCTAACGCGACATTTTATTAAAACACCTTTATTTTCGTGTCATAAAAAGACGTAAACAAAACTTTTTGTAAGACACAGGAATTCCCATAATGTAAAATTAACAATGTCATTCTTGCTCGATTATAACTTAATTTTAATCCGACGTAACAAAGTTCGTCCAGACTAAAGGTTTGTTAATTGAAAGCGCAGCGTGCTTTTAATACAAAATTGAAAACTCACCTGCATTATACGTAAAACGAGAGTTGTGTTTTGATAATCGTACTCGAGACTGAAGTGTATCTGGCCGACATTCTCACTGGGTTCTGAATTGTCGATATACATATCTAACAGGGATATTGATCTATTTTGCATGAATGCTTTCTGCAAAAAAAAAAAAATTGAAACACAAAAAATTGTAACTCATTATTACTTTTCCACTGTTATTAATATTCTTAATTTACTGACCGAACCGCCAGCTCTTGCATCAAGTTTTGCAATTAAACTTGAATTAAAACAAAGCGCAACGCTCACCAAAACTTTATTTCACGATTTGCATTTTTAGTGAAAACATGGAAAAGGATTGTTGCCCGTTCAAGAATAGCGTGTAAAAACTCATTACGAATCGATGGTATCTTCGTTTGAACCGTATCTGAATATTTTCTACAATCGGTTTTTGCTATTTACGTCAGAAGGACTTTTTCGTAAGAAGCAATATTTTTTTTTTTTTTGTTCAAAAATGTTATGCTGAATCGCGACAGGAATTTTTTGGTGAGAATTGTGTAAATTTATTTTCTCATTTCATTTGAGTGACATTGAGAACAAACGATATTCAACGTGAACAATTTCTTGCTTATTTGGTATAGATTTGTATCAAATAAATTGCCTTCAACGACAGACAAGTCATGTCAATAGGGATTTAAAAGAGTATTTTCTAAGTTGCATTGAGACGTGAGTTCTTCAATTTCTAGTAAGATCAATTGTACTTTGTTGCAAATTATCTTTTGGCATCATATAAAGCACATAAATTTCGTATTATATTGATTTGATTCAATAACGTTAAAATAACTAGTTCAACAAAGGTCGATGAACCAATTATTATTACGCCGACTGAAATTGTATCTATACCAATACTTTTATCTATATTTTTCTTTCTACTTTATGACGGCACAAATTGTCCCAATTCCGTCACTTAATTTTCTTTTAATTGGATTAAGTCGAAGGCGAAAGATTATAATAAAGAATCTATTAAAGAATATATTACCGAGGGATGTTCGCCCCCTTTAACATTTTGAAGTTGCTTATTCTGTGGTCCCGCTGTGGGGGTGCGGGGTTCCCCGCTGCCGGAGATGACTCCGCTTCCTGCTCCGCCACCTCCTCCACCCCCGCTACCCCCGCCACCCCCGCCGCCGCCTGCGCCGCTACTACCACTTACGCCTGCGGGACCCCCACTACCACTTGCGGGAGACTTACTACCCGGACTTCCTGTGGTTCTGCAACAAATTAACAAATACGTTTATTGTCACCCCTCACAAAATCCATATTAATGAAACGGTCAATGTTACAAAGATGAAACACAAACTTTTTCTTTCTTAATTTTACTTCCAAATTACTTTATACAAATTTCTAAACGCGTGTGTGTGATAATCATGTTACAAATATTATATGGTTTAATGTTGAAGTAGTAATGTTAATGAACATTTATTCTACATATTACATGAAACACATTACTATCGCCACTTTAATAGGCACGCAAATTGTAGTATTTGCTTCAAATACATACATTATGATTTGATAATATTTGATGACTTACAATAATCTAAAATGATTTCTATTTGTCATTGTAAAAATGATTTGGAATACTTTTACACGTAAACTGATACAAACAATGATGCAGACGTAATAATAAGTGAACCAGTTTAAAGTTTCCAAATGATATAGAATTACGTTCCTCAAATAAGTCTAATATTGGCTTAAATATTACATTAAAATATTCCTTATCCAAAACTTACTGGAAATTTACATAATAAAAATGTGCGATGAAGGATGGGCTGAAATTCTCCAAAGTTTGTTAAAATTCAGCTCTGGATTTTCTGTCGAACATATTTATTGGTGAGCGATTCGACAAGAACAGCTCTTTACATACTGTTTTCGACAGCTGTATATAAAAGATTTTCGATTCTAATTTCGCGGGTAAGCACACGTCGCGCATTTTGCTGAAAAATCGGATTTGTTAACTAACAAAAAAATATGAATTATTTTCATATTAACTTTCAAAATTCACATACAATTTCATACATAACATTTCGCTCAACAGTTTTCAAGACTAACTGATTTCGATGTGAGAAAAGAAAAAGAAAAAGAAAAACTTTATTTTCAGTCGAGTTAATTTTATTAGAGAAATAATCCTGTAAATCAATAAAAAGGTATTTCAAGAGCGAGATCGTTTTTCATCAAGCTGATTCTGCAGAGCGAAATAAGTGGCTGTCGCAAGGTGCGACGTCAGGTGAATACACGAATGAGATGAAACATCCCAAGCGAGTTCAATAATTTTTTTTCCTGGTCACCCTAGATTGGAATTGCTCCGACGAAATAAAACACCCTTTCAGTTGACCGATGCTGGAGCATTTCCTTCGAGTGCTGCTATCAGCAGGTCTAATTGCGAACAGTATCCATCGAAATTTATTGTTTCGTTGTTCGGTAGACACGAATCGCCAACCGTACAGAATACCATTCCGGCGGATTTGCACCAAAACAAACCACATTCTTCTTCGAATGCATACCAACGTTCGCGTTTTTGTTGCCTCAATAGTAAATTACGTAGCTTTCGACGTAAACTGAGATTGGAATCAACCAGAAATTGCTTTCATAATCAGACTCTCGTATTCTGTTTGTGACATGCAATTCTTTAATGTTTTTTCTTTCTTTTATTTTCAATTAAGAAGCCTATACTTAAAATTAGAAAAAAGGAAAGAAATATTGAATTTTTATGATTCAGAATAAAATTGATCTTCTTCTTCCAAAGGAAATAACAGAATATTTTCACCCTTGTCAAAAAGTGATGATTATAAAATAAATATTTACTTTAGGATCGATTTATTTTGCATTAAAATTGTCTGCTGGGTTTATTTGTGCGATAACCATTCTATAATCCTCACAATGAAATCGTATGTAGTGGCAAACATTCAGATAATACAAATAACCAAGCTTGCCCAAACAACATAAATCTAAAGTGTGGTTGGACGTATCAATGACCAGGGTGTAATGATTTGGTCGGCATTGTTCAAACTGCTTTCGATTATAGCTTTGATTGAACCTTGTCTATTTCAACAAGTCTTACAAAGTGTGCCATTGACAAATGAGAAATCTTGATGTTCTTTGTATCTAAATTCTACAAAGGAAAATACAAATCTATTTGGAGACAACATTTCCCAAAGCTACTTTTTTTCTTTATTACATTTAAAAAGGGGGATAAGTAATTAACAATGACTTTCAAGACGAGCCATGAAATTATACAGACAACCAACATCCGAAAAATGTCCTACAAGTTGCAATTCCGTAAAAACCGTAGCAATTACACGAATGCTCTTGCCGAGATTGTATTTTTTTTTTCGAACAAGACCACTTAAATCTGCTCAGGGAAAAGTAAGAAGTTTAAAGTTCGCGTTCTCTAATCTTTGGGAGTGTGAATGTTATCATGGAATCTTAATCGGCAGCAACGTGTTATTTGTTCATCTCGTGGGGGATGTTTTCCAACTATGTAATAAGCTATTATATTCGACCCGCATCCCATGCAACTTCTTGTCTGGTATATTTGATACTACAGAAAGCTTAGCACATATAATCTCGTACTTCGTCTGACCGTGATCTAAGCCAGCCATTTTCCAGACAGAAAATGTAACAGGGATTAAGGTGGACCCTCATCTTACAATCCACCACTCAGACTAGGAATTTATAATTCCTGTTGTGCACGGATTGTTGAGCATCCAACCAGTTATCCCCATAATGGAATTTGTCAGTTATTTATCACCTAGATTAGAAAATCCCATTAAATTTTTATCTTCAAGAAAATAAGGCTATTAAAACCTATTAAAATCTATTCAATGTTACAAGATGTTTCCAATTCATTCTCGAAAAATTCTAAGATAAACAGAAAAATAGAAATGATCTAAAATTGAATTGGATTGAAATGGGCTTGGTAAAGGTGTCTTGAAATTCATATAAAATTGAAAAATATTTTATTATACTTATTAAACACAGAGAGATCGAGGAGTTTAAGATGAAGGTCACATATACATTCTTCCGAGAATTCGAGACGAATGTAGAAAAACTTAATTCCAATCCATATTCGTGTCAATGACAAAAACATCGACCACTGTGACCTACAACAGGACTCATTTTTTCTTAAAATATAGTTTATTTAAAAAAAAAACTTACTGATATTGGGGATATTTATAACCTAACAAAAATTTTCTGATCAAAAAGTTGAAATTTTATTGTAGTCAGAACAGAATAGATATTTCAGCGTCAGTATTATGTATATATATGGATATATATGACAATGATTAGACTGAATTTTGATCTGTTTCTAACTAGGCCGTGACCTTGTTTCTATTTCAATGTCACTGCCGCCAGGATTTCGACAAAAGCATTTTACTTCATATCGCTGAAAAACCAATAGAACAGCAAACATTTACATCTACTTTTAATTGAACTTCAATTTCAGAAGGACGTCTCCTAATAAAATTAAACAATTGTTGTGTGAAAATTAACACGCGGAACTTATTTCGCGTTGAAAATAAATTTAGTAAATTATTTCAATCAACGTCTTTGTCTTTGAGTAAATTTTTTATTAGTCGTAAATTGCTTTTGCAAGAAATCTGCGAATCGAAGGAACTGTTTTGATTAAAAAAAAAAATGTTTACATAACTTTTTGTTCGTTATAATTAAACATAATAACTTTACTAATGAAACTTTAGTAGAATGATTTTTCAACGTTTTTTTTTCAGTGAAATCATTGCGAGACTCTCGACGAAGTAAATAAATATGAAAAAAAACGAGAACAATTCCATACAGTCATATCTCGCACTAATTACAACATTTGAAATTCAAATATGACTTTTCCAGTTCATTTTTCATGCAATAACCCACGAGGGTAAATGAAAAAAATGCAAATAATTTACATTGTACAAAACGCAACTTTAATATCAGTGCCCAAGGATCAGTAAATTTCTTCAAACTCGTATCACCAGGGACAAACTTTAACTTTTGCGCCATTTACTGACCCTTAACGGCAGAAGTTAATGAAAATAAATAAATACAGCTGCTGTTAGCTCAACTGCAATTACAATTCGTATGCACAAACAGAGGTCGTTGAAATATTATGCAAGCATTTCAAGGAAGAGCAGAATCTGTATGTTTTATGCCCCCATCTGTGTCCACGTCTATTTCCATGTGACTGTGCATGTGCAAGCGACGTTTAAAAAATTGCTTATGCAATATTTAAATCATCCCATATTAATATACTTACTCTAATTGCGCCCTGTAGTAGCAGATTATTCCATCGTGTGATTGAAGCGTAGCATGAAACATAGAACAAGAAAAACGTGTATGAATAAACTGTTGAACATGTTTTGTACTGAAACAAAAACATTTTGTCTTTCACAGTGTTGTAAGCTTGCCACGCGACCGGTTTTCTGGTAGTTCAGCGACTGCAGTTTTTACAATTGCGATCAAAGATTAATTTCAACAACAACGATATAACACAATATTAATCTCATTCGGGTGTCTTTTTTCTTTGCAAAACATTAGATCGACAAAAAGTAAGTTAACTGTTTCTAAATTGCAAAATTTTAAGAGCATATAATTTTACTTGATATCTGTCATCCGTTTTAATATGCCAAACAAATAATTCCATTATGCTCTAATATAATCAACGAGACATTTAATAATAAAAGTCCATCACAATACGAATCTGTCATATGACATAACTGTCGATTCACATCAGTAGTTTTATATATCGTTTGGTGATCAGCATTGTGTTCTTATTCGTACAGCCAATAATGCGAGTGCTGTTCCACTAATCTGCGGCTAGTCTTCATGCCCTAGTTAGATTGAAGGGGGTGTGGATTAGCATGCTTTCGTCATGGATCGGGGATCCGGCAAAAGGTTAGTTACGTCTATCTATCGCATTCTATAAGTTTCGGATCTTTTCGAGTACATTGACCTAAAATGATAGCAAGCTGGGGTTCATACGGATTAGGTCCTTTTTGCCACGAAAACGCCCGCACTACTGTTTCGTATAACATTCCTCTTATATAAGTGCATAAATCATTTTTTTTTTTTTTTGTCAGAAGGGGATTGAATAATGCATTAACATTGGACATCGTTTAATACCCTGGGCTAGTGACATTCCAGATGCTTCCATGATGGAGGAGCAAATAGCGTTGCATTTTTCACAAGCTTCGCAATATCTTACCGGAAAAATCTGAATGCAGCTAGGTCTTATCGAAATCGAAATTGCAGAAGGGTTGTGTGCCATTTTATATACAAATTGGTGCAAATATTTATTTATGTACATTTTTGTCATGCATCTTACAAGGTTTTGTTTTTTTTTTTATTAAAGCTTGTTTGCAAAATTGAAAAGTTATTGCCTTTGTCAGTTTCATCAGAGCCAAACGTAATCGAATGTCGTTTGTGCACTTAAGACAAAGATCCTGTAAACAATTGTACAGAATTGTGATTAAAATTATCTAATAAATTTTTACCCCAACTGAAATTTCGCTGTTTCAACAATTACAATTCCTATTATTCACATAACATCTATGAGGCATCTCACTATATTTATGCACTAAATTTCATCCGATACGATTACATCTAATCAATCGGGTCAATACTATTCAAATTTGATCGGATACATTCCACATAATTGGGTTATTGCTAAATCAAAGCAATGGATGCATTAAGACTTCATTGCAGACAAGACTTGGATCAGGTTTCAATGAGATTCTCCGGACTTTTGTCGGGGAAGTACTAAACAATTGAAAATAGTTTCGGTCTGAAATGACGTCTCGGAATGGAAGTTCTCTTCATCTGAAAGTACTTTGATGTTTTTTTTTTCTCAATCTCTCATTTCTTTCTTCGCGAAATTATTTGACAGGAAAAAGGAAATTTCACGCACACCAGAAAAACAATCATTTCCAAAACTATTTTCTATTCGTGTAATATTAATTTTGAGAGACACGAAGGAGTAGCGATAGAACAATGGGTAAAAAGCTGAGCTGGCTCAGCTATTCGCAACAAAAGTTTTTAGGCTAGAATTGCAAATCGAACTCCCGACTGACAAGTTCATTTGCAGAACCATTCGAGTTAATAAAAGCAGATGATAAACAAAAATAAAACTTTCAAAATAGTGACATAAACTTTCTCGAATTATAGTTCGTGAAATGGCTTTACTAGTTTAGCAAACTTAATCTGCTAATGAAGCAAATATCGTAGTGATGCGGAAACGTTTTATTGCATAACTTAGTTTCTTTTCCCAGAGAGTCAACTTTTCATCCGTTAGGCAAGTTAATTCAATTCAGCTACTACAATCAACGGATTTGTAGCAACAGCAATCGTCAATTCTAATCCCAACACATTATTTAATAACAAATCACTTTTTTATATATTACATTATAATCTTTTTTTTTATATATTACATTAATAAATATCTGACTAAACGTTGACTCGATTTGTTTATTAAAAAAAGAATTTTTATTAAAATATATAAACACCTCGAATTCATTGTCTTTGTAAATGTTGTTAATAATTCAACTAATAAACGTCTTGAGCATCACTACTGAAGTGCATAAAAAATATTATAATCTGTTTTATGAAAATACAGGATAATATTTATCTCAATACATTCACCTAAAACGACACGCACAAAAGGTAGTGATAAAACGTATGTTAAAAGTCGTAATGATTACAGAAGTATTTATGCACAGAGAAGCATAAAAATGCGCGATCAAATTTATTAAGCTATTAATTATTCAACTTTATAGGCCATTTTGCGAATGTACTCCAAGTGTATTGTTCAATATCATGAGCGATCGATAAAAATCAGTAACGAGAGTAAAGCTTTTTATTCAAAGAGATTAACCTTTCAGCGAAATACTAACTATTGCCACTGTAAAGATCTACACAAGCGGTAACGTTAAAAGGTCATCGCATTAAACATGCAGTTGTCATTGTCGGTCCAACCAGAATCCTCTTATATACATAAGCTTGAATTAAATGGAACCACGTGACTTTTGCGAAATTCTAACGAAAAGTCAAAAATTCGAAACCATTTTCTCATGAAGTTAACGATGAAAAATTTGCCATTGAATAAACGTAGAAAATACGAAATTCAACATTTTTCGTAAAGTTTACATCGAATATTTTCGTCACAATTCTTTTGTTCTAAAAATCGACATCAGTATATTTTACTTTATCGTTTCTATAAAACCCGAATAAAATCTAAAAGATTCAATGGCCGATAATAAAATGTACCATATAAATCAAATATAAAATTAAACGCACGCTTATCGCGAGCTGAATTCAACAGAACTTGATTACATTTAACAATAAAATGGGAACGCCGCAAATTTATTAAACGGCAGTAAATATTTGTAGAGTTTTGCGAGGTAAATAGTTGATAAAGCTTGTAAAACTTTATAAGCATTGCATATAATAATATATGTTATGCAAGTTTCACTTAAAAAAAATACCGATTGGTACAAAGCAACGCGAGCGAAAAAAAAAATCAACTCCAAAGAAGCTTTCAAAGTAGGACACAAGAGCATTTCTTAAATTTCTTTTTCAGTTCTTTTTAGTTCATTCTGAATTATGATATTCGAGAAACCCTACACAACGAACGAGTTTTTTTTAAGATTTATATAGAAGTGCACTTTAGTTTCCCAATAAAACGAAACAAAGATTTCTTCACGAACGGAGCGGTAACTGGCGATCATTTTATTTGCAATTGATCAATTTCGTTTTATATTCCAACGCTGCGTTCGATTTCCACCGAAGTCATTGTTTGTTCACACGACTGAATTTTAGCTTATGTATATAAGAGAATTCTGTTTAGATCCAAGGAAAATGAGAAATGCACGTTTCGTCCATTAAAACAAAATGATTTATTTGTCCATAAAACGCATAGTTATGACCAATGGCCAATTTTTGCAAAATTAATTTTATTCAACAATCTATATATTCGATTTCATAAAAAATGTTTTAACATCAACTGTATCGTGTAATTAAATTTTACACTCAAGAAATACATTTTTGGTTTAGTTTCAATTGGCGCGTTTACTGAAGTGTCAAATGTACACACTATGTACTTTGATATGCAAAGTATTCTTTGAGTAATCCGCGTCGAAATGATTATCAGAGTAAATCAAAGGAATCCATTCGTTTGTGATTGTATCTGTTATACGCTGAAGCGATCCCTTTAGAAAAGCGATCGAAATACTTAACCCAAATTCGGAGTGATCTTTTTTTTTTTTTTTTAATGTGTGTATGAAAAGATTTCGTAGCTTTTTTACAATCGTGCAAAATCCATTTCCATGGAAAGCAATTAAGCTGAGATTAATACAATTCTTTATTATAATTTTAGGGGCGGACGTGGATTGTAATTGATCACTTCAGCTTTCGAGCAAATTATCCACTTTAAAAATTACTCTGTTCGCGATGCCTTATTTTTAGAACACATCATAAAGATGGTTATGTCCTTTAAGATTCTGTGTGGAAAAGCGTCAAATCAATATTTCTATTTTTCAGGGATAACGTGTATTTATAAATCATTTAATCATTTACTAAATTAATGTATAAAATTACTAGTTGTGTTACTGAAAATCAAGTTAAATATCCTAATCATTTCATTTAACTAATTATATACTCTTTACTTAAAATATGCAGAAATAATTAGTTAAACAGAAATCGAGCAATTACTTCAGTTCTAAAATACGGCCATTAAAAATACTCAATTGAATAATTCGAGTAGTTATTTAAGAATAATATTGCAATAAAAATGGACCGAAATTAATTATTCCAGAAGCTGAAGCATTTAAATAAAACTTTAATCAGTCATTTACATTGTACCTTATTCATAAAGTTGGATCTTCCTTCAAGTGCAAATGCTAATTGATATTTTAATGTTATGCCGACAAAAAAGCTATTATTATGACATTTACGTGTTTTTTTCCGAAACGAGAAATGTTAACTGAGTATTAATAGCTTTCTTCCTACGGTGATTTAAGATTATGTAAAATCCAAAAAGAAAAAAATTTTGTGTCAAGTTATATTTAGTAAATCAGTTTATAGATTAATTAATTTTACGAAGTTCAGATTAAATATCGGAAAATAGACAACCAAGTTTATTTGGTATTTAGAATTTCTCAGTTACGTGTTAATTAATTTAATGAAGACTCTCAAGCTCACAAATATATATTTTAATAACAAATTTTTAACAGAGTATACGGCTCGAATGGCTCGTCTAATTTGCACACCTTACTGAATTTCATTTCGTTAATGGCATTTATCTGAAAACAGTATAACCATTTAATAGCATTTGTCTTCTACATAACAACATCGGACACCAACGTAAAGTACGTTCTCTTTTACCACCTGTGTAGAGTATTTCGTTCAATTCGTAGTCTGAACAGGTGTGCCTTAAGTTTATAACGGCGTGTTAGCAATTCTACTATACCATTCGTGTCTTATCTCGTTCTAATCTTAAAAGTTATCTACACTTGAAAAACTTCAACGATGTAATTTGACGATGCAAAAAAAGAAAAACCGTTGATATTCGCGCTCGAATAAAATGGTTAATATTCAATATATATTTTTTTTTTATCTCCTTTTATCACCAACTAATAGAAAAATAAAACGCACGATAGAAACGACATTTCATCGTCCTTTTGTTTCTATTCCGATGTTTATGATAAATCGTTTTTATAACCATTTTGTTGAACATTTGTTCACAAAATTGTGTGCGCATAACAAGTACTTTTATTGGAGTTGCACTCGTGGAAATCAAAACCCATAAAGGCAGAATGTATCTCATATTTTAACGATTTGTAATAAACTCCTACCTGACAGTGTAATATTCGAAGAAGGCAACAAGTATTTCCAGCGATCTCGTCACGGCGGCCCACATACTTCGAAGTCAAGTTCAGTTTACACTTTTTACGAGACATTAACTTACATATCTTAGTAGTCGGTTTAACTTTTTTGCGTGTTTATATGGTTCACTTATAGTGCCGAGCTGCGATTGTGAGTGATGATATAAGTATATCATTGTAAAATGTGGGGCGTCGTCTTAAAGTATGAGCCAAGTTTTTATATTTTCATGTGGTGTATTATAAGCTGCAAGAATAGTTGAGATGTGATGATCACTGTTTATTTTAAATGGTAATATAATATGAGTGGAGATCTAATTAAACGGAATTGACAAATGATAGAAGTACATTGACTGGTTTCGTTTGCTGTCACGAGATATCGAAAAACTTATCAACTGAATCTCAAAGTATGAAAAAAGTTTTCTTTTTGATGTAGTGTTTTATAAGCTGCAATAACACTTCAGATGTAATGAATACCGCTTATTTTAAAACACAAATATTGCGTCTTTGAGTAGGGACGCAATTAAAGGGAATTAAAAGAAAAAGATAGAACTACAGCAATACTGGCAATTACTGTGAATTACATTGGATAAATAAAAAATGCCTGCAATTGTGCTTTTTAATTATTTTCTTATTTACCCCTTTAACAGTAAATCTTTATTTACCTTAAGCCCTTATCAAATACTTTACATCGTTAAATGTTGCCTTTTATTTGTTTAAAAAGAGATACTAAATTAGAACAAAAGAGGTCTGTCTTTCTGATAAATTGAAAATTGGCAGTTTTCAACAACGTGACATCTTTCTTCTTTTTTTTTTTTATTTCTTTTCTGAAACAAAGTGGAATCAATTTCTGCTCCGAGGTCGAAATTATTTTCATTAAATAAAATAAAGGAATTTATTAAAATATACAAATAATGAATAGAAATTAACTTTGGTATATTTTTGTAATTAAATTTAGTAAAGCAGTCCTGTGATATATTACATTCTTTAATGAATGCAAGCATTTCCTAGATCTTTAATCTCAAAGTAATTTAACCCAACCAATTAATTCCAACATTGTGACCATTTAGCGCCATCACAAAACTTTACTCTGAGAATTCTGTACTAACTTTTCAACTTTTGAAACCTAATCCTCCGTTTCAGTACTACATAAATCATTTCTTATGAAAATCGTTAAGACATCAAGCTTCAATTAAGATATGTCGTTATCTCTCTCGTGAACAAATAATACACAGATCTGTCGTTGACTTAAGTTATCATCGTCATTGCTGCAAAATTTATTATTGCTCGACACAAAGTTTTGGCAGGTGAATTAAACAAATTGTTTAAAGTTTACTTTGAGTTTATTTGGTTGTTACAACAAAACGTTCGCTACTATCGTATTATTTACGAAAAGTTTTACTGGGAATTGCAGAACTGAGTAAATAGAATCCTCTTTGCAAAATGAACTCAATTTAATTAAGTCCAATACGTATCAGATTTTTCAAAAAAATTTTAAATATACATATGGGTCATACTAATATAATTTTAACATTGATGTCGTCGTTTAATTACTATGATATCAACTATATTCACACAATTTGAAATTTTTCAATTTGTATATTGTTATGGATTACATTTAATTACAATTGCAAAATTGTGCATGGCATCATGTGAGAATAGTATATTAAATAAAGTTCTTGAGTCATTAGTAATGTGAAATCAATGTTTTCCGCGTAATTAAGTTTTCGTAATGACTGCGGATTACAATTTCGATGTTAGGGATAACATGTAAGGGATATCTGGAACTTGGATATATAGAGCATTCTAAACTTATGACAGTTGAAATTCAAACCTAATTATATTCACATTCACGAGAATACAAGTTAGTATTGTTCAGCTTTGCTTAACAGCTTTGCCTTAATTGGCGAATTTGTGACTATTTAACGTGGAACATGAATTCAGTAATTGTACGTTTCATTAATTCTATTTAAAATTTTTTTACGATTTCTTAAACTGTCGTTGTAACATTTGATGTTACAGATGTAATTAACAGCAGAAGACTTTTTTCTTTGAGCATCAGTGCCTAAGATAATCCTGAAGCACAAAAAGTTAGGGTAAATGCATTAAATTATTTCAAATTGTTTTCTTGTCATTTTCAATATACAAAAAAATGAAAAATATTCATAATTATCTCAAAAGATATCTAAAAAACGCCAATCTCATAACTAGAGAAGCTTCTTTCAACAAGCCCGGCTAGCTCAGTCGGTAGAGCATGAGACTCTTAATCTCAGGGTCGTGGGTTCGAGCCCCACGTTGGGCGAAATTTTTTTTCTGTAATTCAAGAATTAATTAACAGAATTTGGCAAATGAAAAGGAAAACAAAACTGTTCAGTTTTTTGGGGAGAAGACACAGGAAAACGGACACAATTGCACAAAATTTTCGCCGAACCCTTACAATTACGAACGTAATTGTAATTTTTTAGGCTTTAGATATACTCGCATTTTCCCGCCCATTCTATAATTTCATGATTTAATTTATTTTCAATAAAAAAAAAAAAAAAAAACGTAAAGCGGTCTTTTAACAATGAAAAGATCATCACAAACCTATGGCGACAACTAATATTTGTGATAGAAGCGCGATAGAACGATAGAAGCGCGTGGAACAGATCGATAGTAAATAGGGAGAGGTATCCCCGACTATACTAGCAGAATAGAGCCAAGCAATTAGCCCGGCTAGCTCAGTCGGTAGAGCATGAGACTCTTAATCTCAGGGTCGTGGGTTCGAGCCCCACGTTGGGCGACTTTTTTTGCTTAATGTCCTTTACTTAAGTTCCCTGAATTGTTCCAATGAATTGAGCATGCTGCGAGAATAAAGTCGCTGGTAGAATGATGTACACATGGCTTCCCCAGTAATGGTATGAACACAGAAAACGTTAGGTGGTTCCATTATTATACTTTTTAAGGTACAATAACTGAACTTAGAATTTAAAGTTAGCTGATGTCCTGTTTTAGGGACGTCTGTCGTCCTTAAAGTAGGTAGACATTTAAGGCACTGCGGCTGCACGTATTATGTTTAATATTTGCACCGAATAAGGGCAGCAGCGGTCCCTAAATACAGTACAGTCAAACCTCGTTAATTCGAACCTCGCTAATTCGAAAACCTCCACAATTCGAAATTATGTTCGTTTCCCTTGAGAAAATCTCTATAAATTTAAAACTCGTTAATTTAAAACCTCTACAATTCGAAAAAATTGTTTTTTCCCTTCAGTTTTGAATTAGTGAGGTTTGACTGTACAAGATTTGTAATGGCGATTGGTGTAGAGCACGTACTTGTAAGTACAACTGTTGACCCTAATCGTTTTCTGTGAATGAAAATAAGTTTACTTGTAAACGAAAAATCTAGTTAAGTATATTGAATGACCGGATTACAGTTTACTACTGATTCCAGATTCAAGTGGTTATTATCTAATCTGCTTATCATTAGTAGAACCGTTTAAGACAGCTCTATTGTTAACTTTTTATACATTATTTTATTTTGCAATTTTTATGAAACAGAGAAAAAAAAATAAAATTCCGATATTAGTAAAAAAGTATTGATATGTACAATATTTTGTTATTGCAGTATCGATATGGCATCGAACATCCCTAAGATCGATTTATTTTTAATTATCAATATATATTATTTATCAAACGTTCCATGCAGTGTCTTTTTCATAAAATGTTGAACAAGCCAAACAAACATAAAGCTTAGAATGCGCTTTTCCATTTATTATTTAAAGATTTTCTTTCAGTTGACAGAAACCCGGGAGAGTTACGGTATTTCCTACAGAGTGCAAGGACAGCCAGAACTTCAAGGAGTGGACTCCTGAGAAGAATAACTCGCATTTTTTTGAAATCTATAGAATAACCCATGGGAAATAATGTTAGAAGGAATTTATTGTGTCGGTGTAACCTTTGCGTGAAACCTTCGCAAAAAGGTAACTCAACGGAATGCAGTATTTGCATAAATCAAATTTAAATTCAGTATTCAACTGATGAATTCCACGCATGTGAAAATTAGTTGGCAACATTCGTTGTACATTAGCTGTTCGATACCTCGCACTATTTCCTGATAAAGCTTCTCATTTTTCAAACGTATCAAGCAACACATGGATACAATGTATAACGCAGAGGAAATTAAGCGTCATATCAGAACTCCATTATGCATTTTGAATTTTGTCAAATGAAAAAGAATGAGTTTTTTTATTAAAAACTATTTTATTGATAGTGGGGGAGTTGTATGAAGCAAAATCAACACGTAAATATTATAATACAAATTATTTAACAACCTATTTAATGAAGTAATTTTCCATTAATTCTATCTGTTTATTGTAAAATTAATAATTTAAGATTGTTACTTAAGCAATCGATTAGACACCGGATTAGAAATCTGTTTATTTATGGTATTATGTACGAAATTAATTCAACACAAATAATTTTATCATGTTCCAGTTTCTCAAATATTACTTTGTTTGTTAAAAGTTTGTGAATACACATAGCTATTTGCACGAGAAATCAATTTAACCAGAGTTTCGTGATAAATAAGAAATATTCTTACGTTTGTGCATTAACCATTGTTCTTATCATGAAAATTAATTACAATAGTTGTAAATATAGAAGCATTGATAGAGAGCATCATATTGTTTTGTAATGAGAGAAATTCCTCTACGTGTATGAAACGCGGTTAAATATAACAATGAAAGAAGAAGTGAAAATAGATTCGTTAATAATTGAGCAGAATTATTGCGTTAGTTTATAATGGTTAAATAATTAGAAAAACTTCGTGCGTAAGGTTGAAATAAAAATCTTCATAATAATAATATAATAATAAAAAAAGGATAGGAAGCAAAAAACAAAGGACAGCCACTCAACAGCGTCGTTCAGTGTATAAAAAGTTATGATTGTTACAATGTGTTTTGTAACGAGAATTTTTAATTATACAATATAGTAAGAATATAATGACTGGTGTAAATAAAGTAATTACAAAAAGGAAATTAAATAAGAAATAGGCAAAAGGAATCGCGATGAAAATGTAATTTAGATTAGTTGTCAAGGAAAATAGATTTACAATTTAGAACAAAGGTTTTACTGAAGTTTTGAATGAAATAAGTAATTTTTATAAGAATTATTGAAAAATGGTCTTCAGAAATTATTTTAAAAAAATGGAGAAGCAATTGTTATTGATGTCTAAAATGTTGTTACCAAAAAGTTGAATGATTTTGCAATTTAACTTAACAATAAATCCTTAATTAGTAAGATAAAATTAGAAAGATAAATTGCAATATTAAGAGAGATTTCAATAGCAGTCGTCAGCACATAGGGGAATACTTTCTGCACTATGAATACAAATTAGTAATAATCAAAATTATTGATTTTGAGCTATTAATGTATATTTTCCATCATTATGATAATGTAACGATATTCTAACATTTACGTTACGTCAAATATTGTTTATTATTGGAAATAATATTGACATTTTACAAGGAAAATTTGTTAATGATGTAATTTTACATTTTGATAATGAAGAATGATAGATGAAACAATTTCAATTTCATATTACGTCAGTCAAAATAATAAACGAACTTGTAAACGAAGGAGAACATTCAAAGAAAAAATCTTCTTGCATATTTTGAAT
>JABFQA010000592.1:0-18435 GCA_022817065.1 Probaryconus sp. ZL-2020 | reverse complement strand
GTAATTATTCTTTTCAATTAAGTTTTAAGAAGTGATTCGGTAGTTAATTCGATGTTAGTGTTATTTAAAATGTTCGTTGAAGTGATTTTTGTCAAGTGCGCAGCAGTTTTTGATGATGCCCAACGGACGCCATTGAAATAAAAGTAAGTTTCTAAAAAGGTCATTCTCTTCTTGTTTGTTTGTTGTGAGGTCAAATTTTGATAATAAATAAGAATAATTAAAGAATTATTAATTGCTAATAATTTAAAACAAATATTTTTTCATTATAATAACGCATTTATATGATTTGATCTTTTTAACCTTGATGTATGTAAAAGTTTTTTCAGCGAAAAACAGTTACAAATTTTTTCATTTATAAGAAAAATTAAACAGAATACAAAAATTTATAAATTGTTTTAAAAATAATTGTTGTGTACTTTCAGGTGACCTAATGTACAGGATTCTTAGGATGGACATACAGTGGACTTGTCGCGGTATCATTTCATCACAAAACACTCATTTTGGAAGGCAGAAAACCAACGGCGAAGCAATCATCCTGCAGTCAAGATGTGAGTATACATTTTTGTAAAATTATTACATTTATAAAAATAACATAAATAATTTTATAATAACGTTATTAATTTTACAATGTTGTTTTTTTTTTGTTTCAGCGGTAAGTCTTTGAAGTCCAGCATTTGAAGTTGTTCAGGTATCCAGCACCGAGTGAGTTTCATTTATAATGTAATTTTTTCGTATCACATAAACAAACATGGCGTTTGCCGCCATATTTGGTTAACCTATGTTTTTTCAGAAATAGGGGAAATAACCAATCTTAATAAACGACAAGAATGCATGTTATGTTTATTTTGAATTTGCCTCTTATAGATAAGTTTTTAATCAATGTGATTAATTACATCTTAATTTTTGTTTTGGCTTTTTATTTTGAATGTACGATTTACAAAATACAAGTTATAAAAGATTGTACAGATAAAAGTATCTCGCAGTTTTAACACGAAAATGTCCGCGAACTTCTGAATGTTGTAATTGTGCATTATCTTTATTTACCCATGGATTCTGTGGAATTTCGTTAAAAAAAAAGTAAGTTTCATTTATCTTTAAACATATTATTATATTCTTTATTTATTTATAACATAAAAAATGAATTGTAACGTATAATTTTCCTTTAATGTAAACCGAGCGTATGAATTACATTCTATATATAATTTGTACGAAGAGCAAATGATATCGTTTTTCATTCGTTTAATTAGTATATGCATAATCAAAGTGCATATGATGTAAGAACTGCTCTTATAGTTATATAAAATTATATATAGGTGAATTAAAAATTAAATTTTATTATGACACGGGTCACGATAAGAAAATTTTATCTGTTCTAACCTCACAAAAATAACTTAATACTTTGATCTTTAATCATTTGCCTTCCTGGTTGATATTCATTATAGTTTCAAGTGTCTGTTCTTTACTACAACTTAAAGGTAAGTGCATTTATCTTCCTGAAATTATTCATTATTTAAAGATTTTAAAAGATTAAGGTTATAACTGATTTACTGAATTTTAATTTCAATGAAAATTATAATGAAATGAAAAAAAATGTATTTCAAATTTGTTGCAAAATAAACGTTTGAAATTTCTGGCACGTATAATTAAAGAATTGTATTTACAGATTGTAATAATAACATTTATTAAGAAGCAATAAAAATATCGCAATAATGTTTAATGCAGCAGGTAAATATGATGAAGAGTAATTGCAAATTTTACATATTGTTATATTTTTATCAATACCATTAACAACTTTTAGATCATCAACATATTAGATATAATCCTCTTAAAGGAGAATGGGTATTAGTATCTCCACACCGTATGAAAAGACCATGGAGCGGACAAATAGAAGCAAGTACTGATGAGGAACTCCCTGATTATGATCCTCAAAATCCTTTATGTCCAGGAAATGTTAGGGCAAATGGTCAGGTACATATTTGTAAACTCTACAACACAATTGGTACAGTAATTAACTATAAGAAATTAACTATTTGAAATTAACTAATTATTAAAAATAAATCCCTGCTTCCAGGGTTAAAAATATTCAAAATGTTTTTAGATAACACCGAAATATGACAAAACTTTTACATTTGTTAATGATTTCCCCGCCCTTTTGGAAGATGTTCCAAGTCCTCCGAAAAATGAAGACGAACTTTTTCAAATGGATACTGCTCGTGGAACCTGTAAAGTAATGTGTTTTCATCCAAAATCAAACGTTACCATTGCTTTGATGACGGTAAATGAAGTTTGGGAAGTAATTCGTCAGTATGTATGGACATACTTTTTAAAGCTTTTTGTTTTGTTTTTTTTTGTTTTATTCTATATAATTTTATATAATATATAAACATATAACATCGGTAACTATCAATAGATGGATACGAGAAATGCTTGAGTTGGGGGCAAAATGGAGCTGGGTACAAATATTTGAAAATAGAGGAGCTTTAATGGGTTGCAGCAATGCTCATCCACATTGTCAAATTTGGACTAGTTCATTTTTACCAAATGAAGCCCTGAAAAAGGATCAAAATTTGCGAGAATATTATCTTCGAAACAAACGACCGTTATTAATGGACTATATGAAAAAAGAAGTCGAAAAAAAAGTAATATACGTATACGTTATATTATAGAATTTTCCAAAATATTGTTTGGAGTTGTAATGTAATTGACAGGTATTATAAATTTCAAACATTATAGGAACGAATAGTTCTGGAAAATTGTGATTGGATAGTAATTGTCCCATTTTGGGCTGTATGGCCTTATGAAACAATGATTCTTCCTAAAAAACAGGTGATAAGGTTTCAAAATTTAACTGACTGTGAGCAAGAATCATTAGCTGTAATAATGAAAAAATTATGTACAAAGTACGATAATTTATTTAAATGTTCATTTCCATATTCTATGGGCTGGCATGGTAAGCCTATTTTTGGCACTAATTGAAATATTCATTCATTGTATTCTAAAATATATAATTTTTGTATATTTTAATAATACAAAATTATTATAGGAGCACCAACTGGTCCTTATATAAATGAAGATTACAGTTACTGGACGTTTCATGGTATTTATTATCCGCCGTTATTACGTTCTGCAACCATAAAAAAACATATGGTCGGATATGAACTTTTATCACAAGCGCAACGAGATTTGACTCCTGAGCAAGCAGCAGAAAAATTAAAGTCATTACCTGATGTACATTACAGACATCCAGAAACCAGTCTGTATGAAGTTGAAAAAACTTCATGTAATTGCAAGCACGAAGTTTAAATAATTGTATTTAAAGTGCAAATTGATTTAGAAAAAACTAGAAATCTTGAAATATTCTTTAGCGCATACAATACTATAAAATTCTTTAAAAAATATCTATAATAAAGAACAATATTATGTGTATATAGTTTAAAATAATATGTGACATTTAAATCTGAAAATAATTTATTTTTGTATTAAAAGAATATTTACGCTAAGGTGATTGTTGTGTTATTTTCAATGTATAAATCTTAAATTATAAATAAATTATTGAATTCAATAAAATGGTGTTGGAAATAAAAAGTCTTCATTTTCATGATTCATTCATTTATATATTCACGCAAACAAGTAGATTTTTAAATAGTCGTCATCATATACGCACACACAAATGCACATAATGTATTATATATGCACATGTGCTTAATATAGTAATACATGATTAAAAGGAATACAGTTTACTTTTAATTTTTTGTTACAATATAATTTTTTTATGTAACAGTAACTTAATGCTGCATTTATATAAATAGTATTATAAACAGAACATAATTGAAACAATGCATCGAAGATCATATCATTTTTATCATATCATTTTTATACAGAAAATTGCGTACAATAAAATGTACCACCGACACGTTTTTAAGAGAATAAACTGAATTTTTATTATCATATGTTATTAATTTGTATAAAAATATTGTTTGTTGCAGCGTAAAAAAAAATCTAAAACAAATCGTTTCCATCTAGAAAATGTATACAAGACACTTCAATTGTCTAGCTTTTCTTAACTGTCTTTTATTAAAAAAAAAAAAAAAAAAACTTAACACTAATACGACACATTTAGATCTTTTTAAATCATCAATTGCAAAATATGAAAAAATAAATGGAAACGACATCTTTTTCAGTCTGTTAAGATAAAATATAATGGGTCTTAATATATTTATGTAAGTCTGCGAATAAATGTTTTAGAATTATTATAAACGCAGTGAAATTTGATACAATTTTATATTATATGAATTAAAAATGAACAAAAAAAGTGATTAATTAATAGAAAGAAATGGAAAGAAATAAAATACAGTGAATTTTTGTTTGTCTTTTACTGGGCGGTTCGAATACACATTTGGTGTAAAAATTGTTTCAATTTTGTATACTGTCAAATGGCACTCGTGACCATGGCGCCTTAATAAAAAGAATTTAAATGTACATCTGTTATATTATATCGCATAAATTGAACAGTAAAGAGCGATATGTACTCAATGTTTCGTTCTATCCTGTTAAACGCATGAATGTATTTGTACAAAAAACGACATGTAATTTTGTGGCTGTATAATAAATATTATAAACTATATATATATATATGTATGTATTTATATATTTATATAATACAAAACCAAATAAAATAAAGGCGCCATGTATTTTTAATGTTATAACCAACGACAGAATGGGTTACTAAAAATCTAGAGCAGCACACAGTGTAAAATGCGACAAGCATTTATCAAACATGGACAAAATTACATTTGGAATAACATGTACTAAGTTCTCGTATTTTTTTTTTTTTTCATCGAATTATGGAACTTCCATTTTATATAGAAAAATATAATGACAATATCAATGTTCTTCTGCTGATTAATTCAATAAGTTCAGAAAATTTGACTAGATACATCATATTTGTTTCAAATTTATCGACATTGAAACATGTTATTACAAATATTTTCCTCTAATGCTACTTCCAAGCTAAAAAGCACACAAATTACAATTTACAAAGACAAAAACAAAAAAAAAAAAAAAGAAGAAGAAGAAGTCACGGGGGAGATAGGGATCAAATTGAGAGACAGAAAGAAGCGGAAATGAGCTCACGAGAGGCTCGATAAAAGTTTCCTGATAGTCGACTGAACAGACGACGACTCCAGGAGTTATCTGCTTTTTGCGCAACGGCACAATTTCGACAATTATTTGCAAGAGCGAAAGCCAAAGCGATGTACCGCGAAATGCACTATCATAAATGAAATGATGCCTCGATCCCTGGCAAACGAAAGCAAATATTGGCTCGTTTTGTTTACCGCCAGTGGAAAGATGAAATTGAAGAATAAAAGAGATGGATTAGACAACGGTAGGCAACGAACGGAATTTGCAAAAAAGTTTCCGAGGGAACCACCATTCACGCAACAGTGCTCGGAGTACCTGGAAACGATCCCTAATGATATGCCCGGGCCGCGTCTTGAATGGACCTTTCGGGAATTCTCCGACGGTTTCGAAGAATTAGGAATTCCGAGGTCGTCGTCGTCGTGTCGAGGACTCGTTTCTCGCCCCTCACTTCGCCGCCGTTCCTCCCCTTTCCATCGCCTTGGCTGGGACCTGTTTCCACGAAGAAGACTGGGATACGCTGGAAGGACGCAAGGGGAATCGCTTTGTGAGAATAGCCTCTTCCTTTTTTCTTATATTCGTTCTTCGTTGCTCTTTCTTCTCCTCTTCCTGTGGCGTCTCTGTTGTGTGTGCTCTTTTACACGCTTCCAGGTGAGATTTATAAGCGTGAACACGAGCGCTTCCAAAGAGACGCTTCACGGTTCAAACAATTTGACGAATAAGCGAAAAGCTCGCAGCTATTTCATATTTCAGGAAGGCTCTCTCGAATGGCAATTGTTTATTTGTCGCGTTCAATGGCGCGGATAACCACAATGGGTTGCTGCGGAGTGAATGGGTCATTAGTACGGAATATCGCTACACAGTGCATGAATCATTATGTTCGAATCCAGAGATATTTAGTTCTTTGTCATTTCATCTCTTTCACTTAGTGGAACAATTCTTTATTCTATTTTTCATTGAAAATTCGTGGCAAATGAAACGAATTGAGTTTAGACGATAGTGAAATTAATCTCTTACGGAAAATCTGTGGATTGAATAAATTTTTTTTTTCTTTTTCTGAATCGATGCACGCTTAAAACTGTGCCAATGAAATGTGAGAATGTGCGAGGAGTAGTCAATGTTTACTTAGTTAATTAATTGTAACGAAGGATTTGTAACACGGGCTGATGTTTATCTCGTATAATTGTGTGTTCGTAAAATGAATCGTTGTCTCACGTGTTGCGGTTTTAGATTTCACAGCAAGCTAACACCTACGTTACAAAACAATCGCGAACAATCTCTCATTTTATTTACAGATGTTGTTGAGGCGCACACGTCAGAAAACAGTAATTCATCTTAACGTGTAGCTTGTCGGATGACACTGTTGGCTGATTCGATTTCTTTTCCGAGTACTAACGAACCTATAAATATGCATTGCTTTGAACTCGAGGCATAGGCCTTTCGAGCTCACGCGACTGAATTACCGGAAGGGTAAATTGAGCCTGAGAAAGCAAGCTGTTTTCTTGGTTAGTTGGACTGATAATTCGTACGTCATTAATAGAAATGAGGCATAATGAACGCCGGCTTGAATTCTTCGTTTAGATGCGAGAGTTGGCGACTTTTACTATGTAACCAACGAGGGGACGGCGTGTCTTTAAAAGGATTTTCTCGCTTTTTCCTTTACGTCTTCTTCAATGAAAACAACATTTATTTTATCAGACCAGTGCCAAGAATGGTTTGAGATTTCGTTTACCCTTTTTTCCATGAAAGAAAGGTCTTGAATACAATGCAAAGTTTTGTATGAGGATGACAAGATTGTCGTGTCATCAATGTATTTTATCTGAACAAAAAAAAGTGATGATCCTAAGTTAAAAAGGGCCTTTATTTGTTGGGATATAATGTTAAACATACAGTCCAGGGCAGAATACTGGACGATAAAAATGATTAGTACATTTAGTTTGAAAAAGCTTTGGATGTAGACTATAATAGTCATTGTCCATTGCAAATGCAAATTAAATATATGCGTGTATATTTTTGAATCTCTCCTTGCATAGTTTGGTTACGAAATCAAATTTCCTGAACGATCGTGGCATCGAACGATCAGTCAGCTGATCAAAGTGGAGCAGGAGCTATTTTGGCGAATGTTCCGTGACATTCCATTCTCATTAGATATACTCGTTGGCATGAGCGCGACGTGCCTTGCAGCGAGGCGTCTCGACTGTCGCAATCTGACGGAACGCGAGGCTTGTGAGCACAATACGGAACACGTGTTTCCAAAAGGGAACACACGGGGAACACGAGCAAAGAGCAGACGTATCAACGAAAAGCTCGTGTACTTAGCACGCCCATCTCGTTCTTACAGCGCCAAATAATGCAGTGCGTGGCACTTGGCGCGTACACACATAACGCGCTCAACAGAAATGTTCTTACGCAGATAGAGCATGCGAAGTACGCCTCGGTGGCACGCCTTGCCAACAAATCATCGACACGGTGTCCTGCTCTGTTTACAGCAAGACCTGACGCGACAAACGCTACGTGGACGAAATCGTCTTCTAGATTCATGACGATGTCGACGACGGGAATAGTCCCGTCGTCTGACTTCGATTTCTTCTTCTTCTTCTTCTTCTTCTTCTTCTTCTTTTCCTTCTTCTTTTCCTTCATCCGCTTCTTCCTCTGCACCGCCCCAGTCATCTTGCCATCTTTCTCGCTTTAATTCTTTTTCTTCGTCGTGTCTGGTTTCGTCACTCCCTCTCACGGAATGCGTCTTGTTCGGCTGTTAACCTCCGCTCGTCATCTTCTCTGGGCTCTTTCTTCTTTTCTTCGCACTTCCTGGACTCGTCGTTTTTTCGACCGAGAGAGCGAGATTACTTTGGAACGTCGGACGTTGAGCTCCAATGAAATCCTGCGTGACATCGCGGCATGTGTCGTATTTTACGTCAGCCCCTTCCTTCTCCTTTTCCAATCGACGTTACTTTATTAGCCAGTTTAACGAGTAATTACCAGATGGGCAGAGTTGCATGTTACATCGTTCATTAATTCAATATCTTTTCATTGATCTTTTTTTGTTTTGTGATTGGCGCCTCTATGAGTCTGATTCTTCGCGATGGAATATTTTCAATCTTTTGTCCTTGAACGTGTTGCCATAAAAAAAGATGATAACTATTTTCTTCAAGTTGGCAGGACCAAAATTATTTAAATGGATCACCGCGATGATTCCCGCGAATCGAAAGTTTCACGAAACTATGAATCCGGTCTTAAAATTGAGATAGATTATAAGACGAAGGAAAGTAGAGAGTTCGTCAAGAATTCGAAGAAGGCGTGGAGGGTAGAGCTGGGGTGTGGACGATGGTGACGAAGCTGAGACTTCATACTTATTTTACTTAAGAAAAGCGACGTCTTTTTAAGGGGACTAACAATGAGGGATGGTGGACCAAGAAAATGTTTAATGCCGCGGAAAGCGAGGCTCGGGTAATTAATATCCATTATCCTGAACGCCTGGCGACCTACGTCTAATTAGACCAGAACGGAAACAAAGACGCATTAGCCGCTTTAGATGGACCCTGGATTGATATCCAGCCGCCTTTTCCGTCTTTGTTATTTTCGTCATTTCTACCGTCAGATTTATAGGATCCTTCATTATGTACTAAAAAAAAAAATATTCCAACCAATTTCCTTGCCCGATGATATTTCATTTATACTCATTACTAAAATATTTCCAAGTGAATTAAAAAAAAAAAAATTACCGAAATCCATATCTTTCATAATTTTTTTGTTACGTGTAACATACATTATCGACATCATCGAGGATGCTAAATAATTTATCAACCTGTAATATTAATAGGCATTTTGGTTAATGAAAATTTAAATGTTACTCATGATAATCCTGCCTGATAAATTATTTAATAACTCTGACGGATCTTTATTGATGCTGTCTTTCTCTATGATTCACTGGTCAACGTAATCAAAAAGTTCTAATTACGTGTGCATGTTTTATGTAAAACTATTTAGTGTGAATGATGGTTGTTCGGTCAATTAGATGAAGACGAATTGAGAATATCGAATGAGAAGCTTTACGGAATGCGTTTTATAAATTGACGGTAGTTGAAATTTCTATAATGAATAATTTAATGTGTAAATTTCGTTCTGATTGACAGCGCATTCATCAGTGGTAACAAACGAGCCAACATTAAATATATTCTCATGAGTACTACGTTTCGAACGTTACGATTAAATATGAATGAAAGATACTTGTGAATGGCATTTACTTTCAGGAATGATATTAATTTTCATTATATTCAAAATAGACTTGTTTTATGTCTTCATTTAGAGGATTTGGATATTTTATTAATTTTATTCAAAAGTTCTTATCTTTATTTGATATGATATATTCAAGTATTGGAAATGGAAATTTATTTTGTAAATAAATTACATTCATGTTTCCACGGCCATTTTACACCTAAAGGTGTTGAACTGTTGGGATTTATTTAAACATATTTATCTGTTTTATATTTAAAATATTTAATTTGTTGGTAAGAATATACCTCGGAGTTAATCTTCATAAATAAAAGTGCAAACAAATCAGGTCCCCTTAATTGTGAAGCCGAGTCGTACAATCTCATTACGATTGCCCGGACTCATTATCCCTAAGCACTTGTACTGCGGCACTCGATCGACGTTATAAGCATCGACGCAAGATCTCGTTCCATATTTAATAGTACAAGCAATATCTACGCAGATAAGTTCGATATCAATATCTTACGCAGGCGCAAGTCGCATTCGTAAACGATTAATGCCTAATTGAAACGTAAATTTTTGACGCGCTGGCAGGAAATCGCTCGTAAATTTTACCAAGAAGCTGTTGCCTCTTCGACTCAAGAAATACGCCTCCTGTACTTGAGATGATCGGCGTTCGGTATAAAGCGATCGTTGTTCGATAAGGCTAATTGTCGCGTTACGCACTAAATTATGAACCAGTGGATACGTATGATCGTTAACCAATTTTTATTTTCGTTCTGATGGGTATAATGATAGTTTCATAGTTTCGATTTTTATTTCACGTAGTAAAATTGTTTGTTCAATTATTTGGCTTTAATTGGACTAATAAAACTATACGATAAACAAAAGTTATTATAGAAAAATTATCGGCGAATCGGATGAATTTTAAGGACTTTATGACTCTGTGTGAAAAAAAAAAAATGAAGAAAGAAAAAATTGCTGAATGGCTCAACCAGTGACTAAATTGTTCCAAAGCCTTGGACATTTCAATGTTCTTGTAACAGGCGAGTGGTTTTGTGGTCAACCATTCTGAGTGCATCGGAAGTGCGCGTCTCGATACTTGAGACGATCGGGCGTTCGTTGGTGGAAACGATCGCTGTCCGATAACGCTAATTGTCCCGTTACGCTTGAAATTACGCCAAGGTAATACGCACGCGTAATTGAACAGGTTGAGCGCAAGTAGTGTGTATCAAATATACACCCCATGCAGCGGCACAATGCGCCAACGATCACTTACACTCATACGGGAACACGGCTATCTATCCGGCGGAGGTTTATACGCGTGTTGCCGCTGTAAACTCGCGCCCGCACGGCCGACGTAATCGTACGAGATCCCATTGCATGAATATAATTTGCATACAAGTTGGTTATATGCACTATAGAGCCGGCATCAGCTGGCTTGCCCGTATAAACGATTATGGTGCCAACAGATGTAGGCGGATGCGAGTGTGAGCTGGTTTCTCTTTCTCCTCATCTAATTTCGCTCTCTCGCTTTTGCTCCGCTGCATTACGATTGCCAGAGAACGGACCTTTTATGCGCCCTCGACGTTATCGCGAAACGCACTGCTAATGGCAGGGAATAATTTACGGGTAAGCGCCGTTGCCATTACGCTTGTGTTACACTAGTCGAATCCCTAACGATTTCACGCCGATTCCTACTGCCGGGAGCATAGTTTGACGTCGAGCCGCGCGACGGAACTTTATGACCCAAGTATACGAGCCAACTATATGCTTTTCCTGGATTTACATATTAATATTGAACTTGCCGTGGAATCAACTGTCGCGCGAGCTGTTATTGGATTTAATTGATTAGATTCCGATGGTTTTACTTCTGCAGGCTCCTATCGATCGGCACTGATTCAGCAGAATATCCACTATACATTTTATTTTATATACTTTATCGGAAATAACTATAACCAGAATAACTTAACTAGAAAAGCGTATAAGACAAACTGTTTGATAGATGATAATTGTTCTCTAAGTGAAAAGTATGTTCGTATATCAACAAGAAGATGGTAAATTTTAGCTGATAGTTTTTCTTGGTGTGCATTATAACTTTAATTAATTCTGCAATAAATTCAATTTCCCATTACATCTGGTTAAGAATTCTTCCGTAAGAATGTCTTCTTACGCCATAGAGTATGGATTAATGCAGGGTGATAAAAAGCAATTCAAAGTAAGTTTGAACGGTTTGATTTTACGAAAGCGTATAATCCAAAGCGATCGCTAGCGCGACACATCATTAAGCGAAGTGGTTGTGTCGCGAGTTCCAGTCGGTTTTTTCCTCGTCTTTTCCCTAACTCCTCTCTGTCGTTCATACGCTAGTTTCCCCTTTCCACCAATACCAGCAGCCGATCCTCTTCTTTCTTTGTCTTAGGCTGCTTTGTCTTTTTTGTACGTTCCATTTCCGCGGCATCCTGCTACAGGACACCTAATCTAATGGGAGAGACAACTCGCCTAGAGAAGAACGCCGGAGCATTTGAGGAGCGAGAGGGAAGATGCAACGGGTTTCAGAGGGAAAAGGGACAGCGCTACCAAATGGAGAACGTTTCCTCTTTGAAGCAGCCGCCGCCACTTGTTAGTCGATCAGCGGCCCCCTTTAAATACGATCGCCACCCTGTCTCAGATCGTCCGCCAAATACAGAAAGACGGATACAGGCGCCCTTTTAGGTGGGACCTGTTTCCCGCACACGCCTCAACGGTTACACGCACTTTCGTTTGCATTTTATATTAGTCTCACGGAGGATAAATTGTACGCGTCTCTTCTTGCTCGATCTTTTAGCGCCATTCGACTTCTCCGGCGGGACCACTTTTTTCGGTCCGGATTCCTCTCTCTTTTTTTTTTTTTTTTTTTTTGTTTTGTTTTTTTGTTTAAGTTTTTTTTATCCTTCCCCTACCCACCCCGCAGTTAATGGTGTCCGCTTAATGTAATATATAGTGGAAATTGCGACAGACTTCTCTTATTTTCGCTGCTTGCTTTTAGCCGCTGTACTTGACCAACTTAAAGTTATGACCCTCGGCAAATACTAATATCGTTGTATGCTCGCTCGGAAAGTACCTCAAGTTCTAGGAAGAAGTTGGAACATCATTAAAAAGAGAATCAAGAAGCGAGTGCCTGGCATCGATCGTACTCGACTTGGAACCGAAAGGCGCAAAGTAATATAAAGTCCAGAGTTCGGTCATATCGCGCTCGTAAACCGAAGTGCTCTCGTTCTTTCCCACCTTACAAAGTTTAAAGAGTCTCCTTTCGTGGATACGGGAAATTCAACGTCTCCCATCCCCCCGTGATTACGAATTGCTCGACAAATCGCGATCGGATTTTCGAGTCCCCATTCTAAAAGTGAAACCAAAGTTGGGCCCTTAAGAGGATCGGTTATCAGGTGCCAGCGGTATCGAGATATTAGTCAACACGGAAGCTGTTTTCGCAGGGGCTATCTCTACACGGCGTGTACTTGATAATGTTGAGACAAAGTGCGAACGAGTTACAAGGATATCGGTTGAAAAGCGTTATAAATATGTATGCGTTAGCAGGACTTGGGGAAAAGAATGTCAGGAAAAGGTGGCTCGCCAAGGAGTCGGAAAGGAACCGGTAGGTAGAGCAGGTTGAGGGAAGGAGGTTGAAAGCGGCCATGTTGAAAGGGTGGGATATATACGGCAGGCGCCGTTCGGTCGCGTCACGAGCAGAGGCACCGGCGAAGCCACCTCGAAGTGCCGAGTGAGCACCATCTTGTTAACAGCCAAGTTTTTTCCCATCGGCGTCGACGCCGATAGGCCTACTGGTACCAATGGTGGGCGTTCTTCCTCTTATTCCTATTTTGTCCACTCGCTCGCTCCGCCTCGATTTGAGCTTCGCGTACGTGTGGTCACTCTTCACCCTTGCTTTCTTGCTCGCTTAATTTTACTTACAAAAAATAACAAGGACGCAAGCAAAAGGAAAAAAATAACAACCACCACCGATCGTGTCATCGGGCTCTTAATCGAACCGCTAACTTACGACTCACCAGTTCGTGAGAATGTTTTGGGATTGGCCTGAACTCCGAATGCCGTGCTAATGCAGATTTTTGGAAGAAATCGTCCAAGTGGTTTCTGCAAGAATGTTCGTGTTGGACAGTTTTTGTTAATGCACAGGGACCAGGCAGGCCAATTTGGATTCTATTGGTGAACCTGTTGCAACTATTTAGTATTATTATTTTTTTTTTTTTATTGTTGTTTCTAACTGCCATGTTTAATCATTACAAAATGGAAACAATTTGCAGTGAATGGGAAAATGTAAATAAATTTTTTTGCAAAGTAAAGTATGGATTGAAGGTCATAATGAGAGTTTTGTAAATCAGGTGCGGGTAAGTTGTCACTTCTAAATGGTTAGCATCGCGCAAACATGGCGTCGGTCGACAATCGCATCGTTTCTACAGCGTCGACAAAATCCAAGGAATAAGAGAAGATACACATCCATTACCATCAGCATGCAAATTAGATCGAGGATTACCACAAATCCTTTCGTAACAATCCGCCGCACCGCGAAGCGAAGCCGAGGTAGCTTCTGTGAGGCGACTCGTGTGCCCAAGATCGTCGTAGGAAAAGAGAAAAATAAAGAGCGAGAGGGAGTAGTACGCGAACTATCCGTGTACGTATATAGAAAAGAGCGTGGGACGAAGGTGGAAAGAAAGTGCGACGAAGACGACGCCATAGAAAGAGTAGAGCACTCGCTCCACAAACTCTTAACGAAACTTAATTAACGTCTGCCATTGCTCCCGGCGAGGTTTACGACAACGAGCGGAGTTTCGGAGTGCCATCCAATGGTGCACGAAAAGCTCATAAACGTCGTTATCCGTGGAAACAATTTGCCGAATTCGCAGATGCATTCATAAAGAAGAGAGTAATCATATTACTGGGAGGTTTTCTTGAAATAGGTTATTACTTTTTTACTTTATGCCCAAAAGAAAATTGCCCCCACCCCTGTTCGTTTCAAGCCTTTCTCCCAACATTCTAACGTTATTTTCAAACTTCTTCGAAGCTTTACGAGCCTCTACTTATCGTGAAAAAATTCTGCTGAATTCGTCAATCCTGCATTCGTTAATCTCTCGTTTATTGTGTCACGTAGTTTCTTCAACAAATTTATTTTACATTTATTTATTTTCTTTTAATTATTTCTTTTTTTTTTTTTTGCAAACCAATTGCCTGAATAAATTTTTTATTTCGAGTAATATTAATTTACTGTAACACGATATAAAAAGTTTATAATTAATTTTTGTCTGTCTTTATCGATTCATCGAATGTATCGTTAACATTTAAGTACTGGCGATAAAGAACTAAGTTTTATGAATTATATTTTTCGACGTAAGCAAGGCACTTGAGACAAGGCAGTCATTCAGCATCAGTATTTAAAAAGTCACTACAGCAGCAGCCCGTTCAAGTGAGTCGCGTTATCACGCAAATGTTACGTTTTATGAGCTCGTTTTGAAATAATTAATCCGGAAGAGCAGATTGTGTCAATTGCCTCCATTCTTGCCGATATTTCTAACGACCCTGCTCATTTATTTCTTATGAATTTATTTGTTTTCAGATATTGTCGGACAAGTAAATCCCATTCATTTTCAATATTTTTTATGTTCACAAGCAGTTTCATATTATCATAACTACTGCTGGTTCGTAATTAAATGACGATTGTATTAACATTTTAAAAATTACGATTTTGTACTCTTATCATCAATAAAATTATACTTTATTTTTCGTTAAAAATAATTGAATTGGAGTCTTTAAATATATATATTCTGAGGTAAAATTAATTCTTTTTCGAGAGGATTGTTTTTGGCGAGGGATCTGGCAGATCGATAAAAATCAGCAGATAGGCTGTTATTTCGCGCTGAAGTCTGCCTTGTACGACAAACGTAGAAACTTCAAGGACGAATTTTCATTAAAGTCGGGCTTGTCAACGACACTCCCTCTACGACTTCGCGCGACAAACTGTGCGGTAAGGGTTGCAGGTCGCACCAACCTCCGCAATAAATAACGCCACGAGTGACTTAATGCCGTCGACAAACTTTACCCGATTCCACTAGGTCCTATCGACTGTCTCGATGTCTCTATTTCTCTGTAAGAGGGTTATCAGGAGTCACGTTGTTCTATTTATTCGAAACCTACTACCATTACGAATATTCATCATTGCCCTCAGCCAATCTCATGCTTTGTGTTCGGCTCTGTGCAAAGTTAACTTTTATTTTAATTAGTAGAATTCAATGGATTTGATTCTGAAGTTGACATGCGATTTCTGGCTTATAAAAGTTGATGCAAAGACAATTGCAAAAGAAATATGTACTTGAAATATTGTGTAAAAGATATTTGAATTTTTGGTTTTGGAACACCTCGAGATAGCCATTAAAATTTCTGAATTTCAAATGAAACGATCGCCTGAATGCGGAAGACATTTTAACTTGGGAATAAATCGAAATAATTGCAACGTGTCAGTGCATGAATGTGCGACTGGAATTACCATGTGAAGAAACATGAAATATCGTATCGCTGCAAAATGAAGAAACCGCTAATTATTAAGCAAGGATCAGCGGCGCCTTTGATGAGAGGTAATGAAATTCAAGATTAGAAAATGAGAAAGAGCAAAAACTCTTGCGTTCGATAAAAAAAGCCATCGGTAATATAATACGAAAGTTCGTAATACACATCCCAGGTTACAATGTGGACACGATACCTTGTCCTGGATGAAGAGAATACCGTGTCAACCATTGGAATTAGACTGTAAAGTTATCCTCTGTAAAACGCACAAACGTAAGATCCGCAAGAGACACTTATAGGGCGCGCGTGCATATATAACACACGCGTGTCCCTCCGGCGGAGATTAAAATCGCAGTTTTTCAATTAAGTCCTCGGTCATCCTTCATTGTCAGGAAAAGATTACACGAATTAATGATGCCCCGTGTCTCGTGACTCGTGAAAAATATAAAGGAGTACAATAATTAAGAGCTCACTATCACCGGCAGTCGTACTTGAGAGACTTGGACACGATCCAAGCAATTCAGTCTACCATAAAGCACGAGGCGGTAGGATCGCGGACTGTATCTATTAAGCTTTGCCAAACAAACCTGAAGTGCGCGTCAACGGCACCTTCGCCGGCGTAATATATTACAGGCTGACGCTTTAAGCGCTTTGGAACGTTTAACGAAACGAACCGAGCGCGTATTTGTCCGATCATATATATTTTGCCGTGGCGAAGATATTTCGATAACGGCTCGATCGGATCACATCCTTGCCGTCGAATTTATGTTTAACATATTTTTGGATACGCGTCGTTCGTTGCGAGTACACGACGCTCCTAGATAAGCAATTGAATTCACGGCTCGTCAATTACACGAATACACGCCAATTTAGACGTTAAGTACTCCGTGACATGTGACTTTGTCTAGAATATTATTTCTTTTAATTCTGGATATGCAAAAATATTGGATACCCTGTAATGTACTGTTTAGTTATGGAAGTGATATATTTCATTTCTTGATATCATACTCCTATTAATTGATCCATATTTTACGCTCTCGGACAGTGCTATTAATTTTATCTAAATGCTTAACTCCGTTTGAAATTCAATAACGCTTTTCAATACTCGGTGTAGGAGTATTGCACGTGTTAAATACTGTTAGTTGGAATGTTCCTGGTAGGCGTACGAATTACCCACGCATTACATTTCGTATGGCTACTATGAGAATACTCTAATTATACTCAGAACATTAAACGTTTTAGTATAATTAGGATATAACAACTGATTCGACATAAAAATTCAAACATCTATTATTTCTCTCTTTTTTTTTTTTTTTTTTCTAACGGTAGCAATAATTTTCAAATAACCTTTACAATACAGAAACACCTACTGTTATTTCATAAATATATTGGAAATTTCGCTAATCGATTCTATTATTTTTCTCGTAAAAATAACCAGAATAGTTAATAAAAGACAGTCAATTAATAGTCGAGTTTTCCGGAGCCGAATAAAGTGGTTTCATTGGTTTGACGTTGAAATAAAATTGTTGTCGAGACGCCCAGGACGCAACGACGTCATCGAATATTGCTTACCGAATCGCGTATTCGACCTTAACGACCTCGCTAACGCATAATTATTCCATGTTAATTAAATAGCTTTGGCGAGTGATTCTCTTCTTTGCGTTGACAACGTTTAAACGAGGATTAATAGATTGACAAGTGAAAGGTCGAGTCGGAATATGGTTGTTTGTCTGCTATGGAAATAAAATGACGACAAGCATTGTCGTGTCGTTAATTTTAGCTCGATAATGATCAGGACATTAACAGAAATAGGCGTAAGAGATGACCAAGAGAAGCCAATGTGTTTTTATCACTCCATTAGCTGGCTGCAGCTTTGTTTGAAGAATGTTCTTTTGCGTTTTAAGTCGAATATTTCGGAAAGTATTACACATTTAATTAGATTCTACAGACCATGATATTTATGATTGCCTTCCCCATAAATGGATAAAACTATTAATATGCCAGAGAAAAGCATTAATATATATGATATCGGTGTACACCTTAGGTTTATGTTTGAATCAACTCGAAACACGTCTTTTGAATTTAGATTTTTTTTTCATGTCATATTGAGTTGTTATTATCTTGTCTACAACATGAATTTTTTCAGTTTCCTCCTAGATAAAGAATTTGTTATTATTTTAGTAAAATGGAATCTTAATTTAATTTTCAATTAATAATCATTATTATTCTTCAATCATTTCATATTTATTATAATTCAGTAACTTCTTATATTTATTAATTGAAATATAAATAACTTTTTACTTGTTTTAAATTGTGTGAAATTAGTGTGAAATCGAAAAGTCCATAAAATATGATGTATCACGAATTGGCGATAATCGGACGATGATCGCAATGCCGATTATTCGCGCACAGAAATCACGTCCTTTCCGTAAATTGCACGATGATATTATAACGACACGTTTCCGTGTATGTAAACCAGCATATCGATAAATATCCGCTTAACGTTTGTCGCATACCGACAATCGTGTGTATTTA
>JABFQA010000591.1:0-18436 GCA_022817065.1 Probaryconus sp. ZL-2020 | reverse complement strand
AAATTAACCGTCAATAATGACGGTTGGTCAATAATGACCAAATGTTTTTAAATACTTCAACAACGACTTATTATTTTCATTATGTTTCATAGTTTGGAACTACGTTGCGTTTTTTCAAAAATATTGCTTGTTTCTTAAGATTTTTTACAAAATATAGTTTCGGCGCGAAATTTGAAACTTGAAATTTTTCAGGCAGTGACAAATCCCCTTAAATCTCCGAAGTTTGTTCATTTTTGCAATATTTCGATGAATTGATCGATGAGAACATTCAATCACATGATAAAACGTGTAATTAAATGAATTTAATGTTTAACGAAACTTAAATTACGTCATCGTAAGATGCTCGAGGAATCAGCAGGAAGTACTCGTTAAGTGTTTTCAGCATTCGTAAAACACTCGACAAGCACACAAGCAAGTAATTTCTGCTGATCGTTAAAAATTCTTGAACAACAATTCGATTACACCGATTATACAAAATTGAAAAAAAAAAAAAAGAAAATATTCTAAATGAAATTTGAAGAACGGCCGTTTCCTTACCCTCAAGCAGCTCAGTCTTCTGTTCCCTTTGCTGTTCCGCTTGATTAGAGGAAGTTCTTGTGCCGAACACATTATAATTATTCTTGGCAAAATTGAGATTCAGCTTATTCGGCGTTCCCGGCATGACTGTAGCTCTGATTTTCTTCTTCTCAACGAAATCAATTATACATATATTTCTTTTTTAATAACGAAAGAACTAATTACGACATATACGAATAGTTATAAAATCCCCTTTCGATCTAGGAAGACTCTTTAGCAATCCTGCTAATCAGCTTGACTATGTTCTGCCACTCGATATTTACAGATTATCAACTATAATGCATGTACATGCAGTCATAATAATAATAATAATAATCATAACAGCCGTATCAATAAGTTTGGTATCTATCAATAATATCTATTTATCATTTGGAGTGTGATAGTCCCGTCTGCTACCGACACCGTTTGACCGATCTCATTTCGATCCACGCTGCTGCAAAGACAAATACCTCTCCTCTTTTGGAAATCATTTCATCGTCGTTGGCCATTATCATCGTTATCGTTAGTATATTATTGATTAAGAATTGGTGCTATCGTTTTGGGCTCCTTCGAGGACAATCCAATAACAGGAAACCAGAGTGTCAGTCACCAGGATCGGCCAGCTTGCGCCAGCCCAATTGAACCGTCCTCAAGGGTCGATCAGTCCTTTTCATTCCGCACTGTGCAAAATCGAATGACGAACGCAATCTTCTCGGTCGTTCTTTTCCTTCTTCTTCTGTCCTTTCTTTGAATGAATTGATATCAAAACGACGACAACAGCAACAGTTTGACAAATTTGGTGCGGCTTCTTTCAGTGTGTTCGCGTTCCTCCCTAATACTCTCTCGGAGTTTGTGCCCTGATGCATTACGGGTTGTGAAAATACAAATTCCGTTGTTGAGCCCTTGCTCGAGTCTTTTGTCGGATGGTATATCGATAACCGATTTATTCCTGCCACGTCAATTAATTTAGTTTTTCTTTTTAATTACAAGTCTTATTTTTTTCTTTTTTTTCTATATGATAGATGATTAATAGAATAACTTTTTCTACATTTTATTAAGGTGGTACGTACGAGATAGTTGTATACAAAATTAAGAAATCCTCTTAAAGAGAATTGTAAATCAATTTTAATCAGAAATCATGGAATTTTGGATTAACTAGTAAAGAAAAATTATGTAGGTAATCAAATTTTATTGGTTCGTCTATGAAAAAACGTGAAATGATAATTGAATTTTTAGAGCTAACTGTACTTGTTAACCAATCAGATGTAATCTTTCCGTTGTATCCAACTTTTATTCAGTTATTATTTAAAAACTATGCAGACAATGACTTTAAAAATTTTAGTAGTTATATTACATTAGTCAAACTACGACATATCAGTTTTTCATGCAAATCTGACTTTTCGTTTTTTTTCTATAATGAAATTATTATGCTCACAAAACCTTGCTCCATAATACCTTAATCATTCGTTCAATTGGCCCATTACACATGTTTCCAAAAAATTACAAAATCACCGAAATCATTTGAAATAATTTAAAAAACACACTGAGAGAAATAGATTGTTAGGACAACTATCAGACTGTTTGTGGAAACAATTTAGATTGTAATGGAAACAATCTTGATTGTAATGGAAACAATCTAAGAGTTGTCCTAACAATCTATTTCTCTCAGTGCACAGTACAAAAAGTTCGTTCATTTTTTTCTCTATGACGTCGAGATGAAAAATATGAAATCCCCAAAAAAAAAAATACACACGAAAACTGTAATAAAAGTATAAAGCTCGCAGAAGTGAATTAAAAAATGCGGAGATTGATATATAAACGTGGCAAAAAATGTCTAAAGGGTAACCAAAGTCTCGCGCATATTGCAGTGGCATTGATCACAAAGTATTATTGTTACTCGAACATTAAACGCAGTATATGAAGAAAAATTCATCGCTGAGCATTACGTGAAGCGCATTACTGCGCAGTTGCAATTAATTATTGTAAGTCGATACGTTTCGGTATATATACCGGCGGTGTGCTTTTCTCTCGTGTGTTATAATCAAAACGTTCATTTACTGCTAAATGACTTCGAAACTGTAGTATTTAATTTTTTCATATTAATTCCGTATTCGTTTTGTACGACTTGACTAATTCCGTGGTTTGATTTTCGTTCAAATTTTCTGGCATTCTTGAAATTTGCAAAACCATCTGTTTCTTTTTTGCAGAAACATCTGAATTATAAAATCATTTTTTTTTTTTCGTATACAAATTATTTCCTCTTCGTAATATTTTAACCAGAAAATTCACTGATCCACAAAAAGAAAATATTACAAAAATTTTGCACAAGTTCATAAAACGTTGTTTGTGCAAAAATTGTATGCAAAAACGTATGCAAAATTAACCCTTAGTGCATGTCGCGTTATCACATTTCCTTCGCTCGTAATTGCGCCCACGTTTAACCGCTAAATCAACAGACTTCTTTTTACAAATACTCTAATACGCAATGTGTGCACACAAAGTTCAATAAAACAACAACATAACCGATAATGTGATAACAATGCTGCGACCAAGTAAATATTGTTCTCAAATTTCGCGCATAGTTTTGTTTGATTTCGTTCGGGTACAAATTAAGCGAAATCATTTTTCGAAATTGCCCAGTTTACAGGCAAAATATATTTCGAGATATCGAAAATCAACTAACGGCATTCAAAACTCATCGCAAAAATATGCACTCTAAAAAAATTAATTTTGGATTAAAATGATTCCTTTTGAACGAAAAGGATATTCGTTTTAATATTTGCCAAAAATTACATCGTTTTCATTTGAAAAGAATGTCCTTTTGCTTTCTAATCTGATAGAAAACGGAATTCGTTTTGGTACAAAAAGATTCATTTTGAATTAAAAGGAATATTTTTCTCAGTGCGTTGAAATGATAATTTAATAGAACTTTACTTTAATAGTAAAGTTTATTTCAAGATTAATAAACTAAATTTGGAATGTTCAAGTCATTAATATTAAAATCAACATTACACTGAGAAAAAAGGGTATAGTAAAATTTAAAATAAAGTATAAAAGAAAACGTGACTATATTCAAGTACTAAGAAACTTTATGATAAAAGTTATAAATTTTACAATACTGTATGTGAAAATGTCAAAGAAGGTTTAGACATTTTTCAAATATACTTTGTAAATTTTCTTATACAGTATTGTAAAAATTTGTAACTTGTATCAGAATTTTTCTTAGTGTTTCCTGATGCTGTATTTTAAATTTTAATATACTTTTTTACTCAGTGTAAAATCAATGTACGAAATTTTGAACTTTACAGATTTTCTAGACAGAGTTTTGAATGAATCTAAAGGCACTTTTGTCTTTGATAAAAATTTCAAACCAACGAGAAGACACGGATTTCATTGCTCCTCGTTGTCATTAAAATAAAGACAAAGTCACGACACGAGGACCTGGTACTTTTTCATCATCGATGAGACGAAAGCATCGCTGATAGGTTTCGTAAAAGCGACAGGTACACATAGACAGGATTGTGGTTTTTCTTGGGCAACGTCCATTATTCGCACCTGCATCGTCACCTTTCATTGTAAACGTGTCATGTTTTACGCCTCTAAAACAACATCGCCGTTGACCCGAGTATTACGACAGAACGCGGTAGGGGGGAGGGGAGGAGGGCGCGGGGGAGGGGAGGTTCGAATGAATAGACGAATCGTAGAACACGACAATCCAACGAACGGCGTCGTCGTCGAATGGCCTTCTGAAAGAGGTAACTCTGAAAAGAATCTTCGGTTATTTATTTGTTCTGGCGTGGCTGCAAAAGGAGACCTCACTCGAAGTCGTTAAAGTCGGTTTCCCAGCGCGATATTTATCCTACGAACCCTAAATAAAGAATCCCATTCCCATTCATAAAGTCTAGCCTGGAAACAAATACCGATGCAACGTGTCATTCCGTGACAAAAGATAACTGAGGATGGCTTCGAAATTTTTTTTTTTTTTTTTTTTGGAATCGCAAATTCTGAAGAAAATTTCAATATGTATTCAACTTCGTCTTTAACCCTTTAATGCCGAACTTTATATTTTTGTGAATAATAATTTGTTGAAAAAAAAAATGATAGTTTATTTTTTTAATGTTTTTTCAATATTTTATTATGAAAATATAAATAAAGTAACAACTTAATTGAAAAATCAATAGTTTAAAACGTAAATTAAATGTGTATTTTTTCAATAAGATGAAATTTTTGCAATTTAAAGACTACTTATTTTATCATTTTAAATTGAATTGAAAGTTCGTTACAAGAAAATCATAAAACTATTTTTTAAAGTTATGGTTTTTAGAATGCGAATATAATAAGGAACATAATGAAATTCAAATATAATCCTAAGTATGTGAAATAATAAGATGCTGAGCTTCTTAATTTGTTGAGGAATGTCTTGTTAAACTTGGTGCATCTAACCTGACCTTTAAAGGCGACCACAATGTTAGCCAAAGGCCCTGCGATTCCTTTGGCCGAGCAATATACGAAGTTCTCGTACAAAGGCAATTGTGTTTATAAAGCAAACAAGATGTTACATCGGCAGATCTATTTAGTTGATGAGCGCATCACATAGCTCCGCAAGTTTTTCAAATATTATTCCACGCCTTCGCACGGCGCAACCCTGCCTCGGACACGGTCATTCATAAATCCAAAGACGGTGTAATTTTACAAGGCAAACAACCAAAAAGAAAGAAAAAAAAAATAGAAAAAGAAACGTCTATCTGAAATTTGTTTCATTTTTATTTCCAAGTAAACCGAAGGAATCACTCGAGGAATTGGTATCATTGTTTCCGATGACAAAACGTGTCTCAATTTTGCGAGCAAATATTTATCTGGATTTATAAATTAATTACATCAAAACCACAGAGATAGATTTGTTTTTTGTTCGTAACTGTAAACGCACAATTTACGAGTTAATTGTAAAATTAAGGAGGTTATTTAGTGCCTATACTATACTACATTATTATAAATTTTTCCCATTTAGGAAAATGGGAAAAACAACCTCCTTAAACGTGATCGTTGATTCCTTTTTTTCGAGTGATCTAAAAATTTTTGAAACAATTTGACGTATTGTACAACGTTAACCAGATAACATCCATCTTATCAGGTAAGATAATAATAACAGTAATAACTGTGGACTATAATTATTATACTCTATTTATGTCAGTAACGTATATGAATGACGATACAAATAGCAAAACGACGTCAGAATGACAGCTTGTCACTGCGGTCAAGAGGTCATACAGTAGAATGAGAGAGAGAGAGAGAGAGAAGGAGGGAGGGAGAGAGAGAGAGAGAGGATTGGTGGAGTACGGAAACGAGAGGATAGAATTAGAGCGAGAGGAAGACAGTCAGATTACCAAGTACTGTCGAGTATCCACTCCAAAGAGTCGGCTGAGCTAATTAACGCGTTGCCTGGCAACCGGACGCCGAGAGCCACGATCTGCACTTTACCCGATGTCTCTCTGCGCTACCTTGCTGCTATCGCTCTCGACCTCCAACCCCTTTTTCAAAAAAAAAAAAAAAAAATGAAAGAAAAAAAAAGACATTTTCACTTGGAAAGAACTTCTAAACAACAAATAACAAAGTATTCCTGAAGCCTTAATTCAACTCTTTTGCGAATGAACAGTTGCAATTGCACAGAAACCAAAAAAAAAAAAAAAAGGAAAAGCATTCGCATTAAGATCGTTCGGGTACATAAAACCTCGCGAATTAAAAGTATCATCGTATCTTTAAGATTCACCGCGATTAACTACGAGCCACTTAGATTCCTATCTAATTAAAGCTAATTGTAATCACTGGCGCAGAAAAATTGATCGCGCAATAAGTAAGTCGAAATGACACGAAATGCAGTCCCGGTCTTGTTATGCTCGCGATAAGATTTATCTCATTGGATCAGTCCCGTGGACTCTTGCACCTGTGTCCCGGCTGAGCGTGAACCGATCCACAGCAGATAGCGAAACGTCGAGAGGCGTGCGCTCGTTAGCCAGAACGATAACTCGACGATACTCTCAAATTGTCTGACGATATCATCTGGATCTGATATATTTGCCATTGATATTTCGTAGATAACAGTCGGTGAGATTTATTAAAAGCAGTTAGATTCGAACATCCTGCGAGAGATTACAAAAGGCTACTACTACTTTGCTTTACGATGTTGTTGGGATTTACAGTTGCTCTCGTTATCAAATTGGCAATGGGTGCCATTATCAAATTGGCTTTCAGTTGTGCCATTATTTTGGAAAGGTCCGAATTTTTTGAAACTAAAAATTTGAGAGACACCTGTCCCATTCGGTGACAGCGTTTTGGTTGCGATAATATCACGTCTACTGTCGCCATTGGCGTAAATCCTCGTCACGCGGAAAACATCCTTTTCCTCGCGAATGAAATTAATAATACTGACGCCACCTGAAACCCGTAATTACTTCCATTCGATATTCACAAAAATCTTCAGCAAGGTAATAATTACAACGTGACGGAGAATCAACTTAACCACTCAAATGAGAACGCTACTTAAGTCAAAGCTGCTACGAATATTGTTTTACTGCGTTGTAATTACAACACGGCGTATCATTATGAATCTGCATATTGTTATTACAGAGTAGGTTGTGCCAATGAGCTTTTTGTTGCGTTTCAGATTCGCTTCCAATTCTATTATTCTTCTCGTATTATTTTCCTAAGTCCAGTTTGGATATTAGCTTCGAAATTTTTTCCTCGAGTGCATTCGCTGTATCTTCAGAATATTTTTCATCTCTCGCACCTTTTTTTTTTTTTTTCTTTTTCTTTTTCTTCACGCATACAACACGTTGCACTGTATCCACTTAGATCCGCCTTCTCTCCCGTTTGTAATCGTTCTCGAGGTCAAGCGCTATCCCATATCTCTGGGCCGGTCACGATTCCATCGTGAGACACGCCGCTCGTCGATCCAGCCACAATCAATCAACCATTTCACTTTGGATTTTCTTCTATCTGTCGCAGAGGAGAGACTGATGTCGTGGGACGAAAGGGACGTTTACAGGACAGTTGTTTGAATTGAGAACAAACGACATTTTGGTTGACATGACGTGCGACAAGTGGAAGCAGGATGTTTGAGATGGCACAATGTAGTTGGAGCTAAATGGCTTTGGTCATGGTTGTTAGTCACACCCGTACGAGTTTGACAAGTGTAACGTACGACAATGGAAAAATTGTATTCAAAAGTTACAAGAAAAAACATTATAAGATCATGTAGTTTTTCTTGTACTTTTACTGTTTTCTGTACAATTTTTTCTTTTTATTTTATAGAAGAATTGTCACTCTTTTTTTTTTACAATTTTGAAGAAGAATTCTTATTTTCATTCTTGAAATAATTCGAACCACAAGACAGACATGCCAGAAATATTTCTCTCGCATTCGATGACTTAGAATGTTAAGTTATCATTTCATCGTAATAATATACTTTGCGCATCTGTCAAGGTAAATAAAATAATATTAAAACGGAAATTATATACCTCATTCGTTATTTTGTACCGTGTGTCATTACTCAGTAATGACTCTTCTCTTCGTCTTCTTCTTTCGTCTGAAACGCTTTTATATACAGCACATATCGATTGTAACTAATTATAATATGAAACATTCTTATTTTAATATCAAAGACATTGATATTCTTTTTTTTGTAATGAGGTATTCATGTATAATGAATATATTTCAATGATGTAATGATGTCTAATAACAACTATGAAAATTAATAAGAATTTACATTGAATGATTTATTAGTATTAAGTATTCGTTCACATTTAACATGATAAATTAAATTATCTTTTTTGAAACGAAGAAATTTTCTATCGAACTCATTTTGTCACCACAATTGATCAGCACCAGAAATCTTTTCAGAGTAAATCTGTAGTAAGTAATTTTTCCAACAAGAATAATTGAAACAGTTTATCATGAAAAATCCAACAAACAAAATTCTTTTTTTATTTTTTGATTCTGACAAAAAAAAAAAACTACTCAATTTAAAATCTCGACACAATATCGTCTCATTATAATTCAGATTTCCGACATTGTCCGAGAGGACAATTTTTCAGTAACCTTGACTTTGGACATTCCAAGGTGCCTGTCCTTTTGTTCGATTTGGACACCTGAAATCCACGTCGTCTATCTAGCAACGTGTCATTATTAAAATTATTATTTAGACCTCATTCAATCCAAGTCGTCAAAAGTGACAGGCTCATTGTCACCGGCATTCTGTTTGCCATCATTTATACGACAAAATGACGTTGATAAAGTGCTTACGCATCGGTTGGATCATCACGTTTGGCTTCGGTTTTCATTCGTTTGACTTTTCATTCGTTTTAGTTTCACGATCGTCGGCGACAGGAACGACGATTTGCCCTTTTACCTGACGTACAATGTGACCCCCCCCGAAAACATCAAGCACGTTAATCACGCGAAGGTCGTTTTGTTCAATTACCAACGATCATTACTGGGAAGAATGGCAATCATCATCCTGAGCATGAGTGACAAGTGTGACGCAACTTGTCGACAATAAAATAAAACCAACGATGACACGAATTCTCGAGAGCTGAATTTGATTAGGAATAGATACACACTGAGAAAACAGTGCATATATAATAATTTGACAGAAACTACACGGACAGAAATGAACTAGTAAAAATTACCATTTTTATAGCAATCTGATGACGAGATCTTATTAATATTATATTTTACTATTAAATATAGTGATATCTAAGATTATAATCTGAATTTCTGGGATTAATATCTCAAAAATTACTATATTAATAGTAAAATATAACATTAATAAGATCTCGTCCACATATTGCTATAAAAGTAGTAATTTTTACGTAGTTCTTTTTTGTTCGTGTATGGGAATCAGATCCCAGAAGGTTTACTTTTTTTATTTTTTACCTAATGTTTAGAAATAAGTTTCAGTGATAATTCAAATATATAGCTATAATGCATTTTACAATAATTTATATAGAAATTTTATAATGAAATTAGAAAACATTTTTTTTTAATTTCTGATAGTTTTTTTGTAAATATGAATACGCTTTTTTTCTCAGCGTAAATATTGAGAAAGACGATCGAAAGTCGAATTAGAAAATCATAGAAATCAGTATCTGTAAAAGTCTTCTATTATTCATAACTTTGCATTCAACTATCCGTGGAATTATCTTGAAATCATACGTTGTTTAATAAAACACTTGAACGGGTATGAATTGAAATAATGATAGGAGAAAAACAATTAAAAATGTTATTCTGCAATTGATACGAATGTTCGTACTTTAGGCGATACAAAGTGCTATTAATGTAATTTCTCATATTCTCAATAACGATGATGATTTCGTTTAATTGAAACCGAAGAAAACACGTTTCAACCATTAACGATTAAAAGCATAACAGTTATAAATATTGTTTGCCATAATTACGTGAAATTATCTTTCAAGTGCACACGCATTTTGTGCGAAGAATGGAATTAACTCCATTACGACATGATTACATTGTATAATTCACCGAGGTCATTAAAGATAGAAAAGATTAACGCTGGTTTAACGAAAATATGAAATTCAGTTTTTATATTATTATTTCATTCGCTTTATAATTAAAGACAAACCAAAAAGAAACAAAAATCATAACTATTTTAATAGTTATGATATTACAAAAATATTTCCAACGTTATTATTATTAAAATTCGATTCATTAAATTGACACAATTTTCATTTCAATATTTTCACAAGTAAAATCAGAAATAGTCCTAAATAAACAAAGAAAGAAAGAAAAAAATCTCGTCGGAAATAAATGGAATCAATTTATCTGCCGATTAATTGAACTAACAACTCTGACAAAACAATTACGATAATCCCCTGAATGCAATCAGTTTTCCATAGGCGTCAAAACTTCTTTCATCGAAGAGCTTTTGTCGTCGAAAGTTCAGGGCTCGCCGGAATAAGAAAAAGCGAATGAAAAACAATCCAGCCTCGATCCCGTGACAAACAACTACCGATCGTACACCAGAAACCACCTCATTCCTTTCTCGTTTTTTTCTCTCTCCCTCTCTCTCTCTCTCTTCACGAAGAGAGGAAAAGACCAGAGGAAAAACTTGGCGATCGATCGCGAAGAAAGCTCCCTTTCTCTTTCTCATCCATTGAGCTCCTGGTCTTGTTCTATCGTGCCGCAACGCATTAAGTGTGCACACAATGTGGAAGAGAAGTGCATTGGCCTTGGAATTTAGCCAATAGATTAATAGTCCCAGGGTGATGCTCGAACTTTCGTCTATCGTGGAAGTGACGAGACAGTATTTTTTGAATGACTCTCGGAAGGCGAAATAAGAATCACTTAATTCCAAGCCTGTCAACAATTTTCCCTCGACATATATACGGTTCAAAAGTTTCCAGCGAGGGCCGGGAGGGTTTTTATCTTTTATGAAATTAAAGATTTCTTACTTGAGGTGATTTTACCCATAATTCAAAATTGTCAGATTTGGATAAAATTGAAATCTATAACTATTCCTTGAAATTTCTCTAATTTATAAAGACATTCACGAATCTGAAATTGCTATATTTCAGTTACCAACACTATTGATATTACAACCATCTGTTTCTCAAATTAGCAAAAAAAAAAAGTTTTGGAATATAAAAACAAAAATTTTTTTTTTTGAGTGCTTTACGTCGACAAATATTTCTGAACACTGATTTCGGTAAATATCGTTTTAATGAAATAGAACGAGACGAAGTGCTTTTTCAGTGTTCCAGTTAACGTCGTCATGAAAGTTTGAGGACAAGCTTACGAAGCAAACGTCAAAACATTCGTGAAATATGAGTGCGCATAATACGGAAGATCAATTTCCTAGGACTTAGTTGAAGATAGGAGGAGAATCGTGAGCGGTAGAGGGGAGGGGGGAGTGAAGCAGAAGAGGATTCTCTCGCCGAGGTAGTTTGCATTGTTAAAAGCTCGTAATAGATTATGCATTAAACGCGTAGCAGAATAGAGAGATAGCGTACAATGGATCAGCCACTTGGAGAATCCCTCAGGGATTCCGTCGTCTGTCATCTTTCGCTTTGCCTCCCCTCGGCCCCTCGCTCCGTCTCTCTCCCTCGCCCTTGCTCGATATGCCTCTCGATTGTGCTCTCGAGGACTTGACAACCTATCGGAATTTGATTAAAGCTCCCTCCGTCTCTGTTCGTCTCTCGTCTCTCTCGCTCTTGTTTTCCTTTTTTGTCAGATTAGACAGTTACGGAGAGAAAAAAAAAAAACGTTTTGTTAATGATTACAGATTGAAAGGTTGAATGTTTAATGAATCCTTGGAAAGAGGGCGCGATTAAAAGAAGGAGTTCGTCTATCGTAAGTGCCTTATTCCCATAATGCTCGAAAAATGTATTATCAATTTTGCGTTTCTTCTTCGTGGGTTCTTTTCCCCGTTTCATCAGGCTTCTTTTTTTTTTTTTCATGACGACGACCGAAGCCCTTTTCGGACTGATTACTGGCCATTCGGCGCCGCGCGAATCAAGCGCAAAAATAATGCATGTAATCTGCTTCACTGTTGCGGAGCCGTTTGACCCCGTGCTTTTCGGGGTATGGGATATGGCGTGTCATGTATAGGGTGACGACAAAATTTTGCCATTCATTTTCATCGTTCCAAATGTTTCCAAGATTTCTTTAACGTATCGTAATATTTTTTTTTTTCGTAATAAATTAAATAAACATTTGTCAAACGTTTATTTGTTCCATTGTCCGAGGCAATTCCCTGACGTTATCTCGAGAGAAAAATCATGCCTCTTGAAGATTCGGCCACCCTGTATATTTATATACAACGCACACGTGTGTACGTGAGCATATGTATCACGACTCTAACCCTAATATTACCGAAATCTCCGAGGCGGTAAACGTCGTCGCGCGATTACGAGGATTGCTACAAGCCAAGCAAGAGACGTGATTCTGCCCATGAGACACGAACGTGTAATTTCACTATTACGGTTAATCTGTTGACATTAGAGTGCAACTAGTTACGAAATTGTTGGCCCCTCTACGAATGAGACGACCATAATATGTTAAACAGTTTAAGCTATTTCGGCCTAGACAAGGAACAAAAAAAAAAAAAAAAAAAAAAAACGAACGACACACCGAAGAGAAGAAAATAAAGGGAAAAGAAAAATAGAGGCGTTTCGAAATAATCGTGAGTAAAGGAATGTCGGAATCGTGTCTCCCGAGACGAGACGCGACCTCTTTCTATCGTGCGTGCCTTTTTGGAATTTTATTAAATGCGCTTCTTTTCTCAATCTGCAGTTTTGAATGAAAGGATTTAATAAGATACTCGATACTTTTCATAGACGTGATATTTCCTTGACGAAAGAAGAAAAAAAATGCGAACGATAAGAATTTATTTGCAAAGCCATTAGGTAACTGTAATAAAATCTGAAAAGCAAAATTATCAACCGATCTGAAAAGCTCATAAACGAAATAAGATTTCCTGATCTTTTAACAGAACGTTAACGGAAAATACGAAGTATCCTTGCTGGAGTCGAATATCGTTTGCCGACGATTTAACGCGATGAACCGAACGGGTTGGTTATTATACTTATAATATCAAGACGCGTTGATCGTATAAAGGCTCGCGGGAAGAGCAATATCGATTCGGATATTTATGAAGATTCGGAAGAACAGCGGTATGATCCGCATCTGCCGCGCCATTAACTCGAAAGAGGCGAGTGGCTTTGGGGTCGTAGCTGGGGGCGCCAGGTGTGACCTCCCTGGACTTGACTGTAATGATGAGCGGCGATCCATCCTCCCTGTCTGGCTGATCGTGCTGTCGGATAGGCCGAGAGATTGATACACCTTGTTAAAGAGCCTCCTGATACGCGTGGCTCGTATATGAAAAAGAAACAAAAAAAAAACAACATAAAATAGTTGCCTCCGAGAGCGTCATTTTTCCGCGACCCTGGTTCAGGAAAAGAGAATGTTTCCGAAAACGATGATCGTCAGAATTCTTTTAGGTTACCAATAAAAAAAACCTCCTCTCTGTTTTAGGTTAGTACCCGATTGGAAATTCATTAGTTTAAGATACTGGTCCATTTGTTATTACCAATGATCAAGTGTCTTGTTAAGGAGCCTTTTTTTCATCAGCTTTTCACTCCGCGAAAAAGTCAATGGCTGGACAGAGTGGGGTCCTCTTTTTTTTTTTTTCAGTTAGAAGAAAGCACCGAAGGTAATGAGTATCGATAATGAACGCGGGGCGGGGTTACAAAAAAAAAAAAAATTATAACCAAGGGCTCGTGAAAAGCTCGATCGATGAGTGGCTAAGCGAAGCGACGAAAACTTTTATCAACTACCCTTCGACAGGCTACGTGCTATGCTTTTCGAGAGTGCCTTGTTATTAATCATCTCCCAGTGCGCCAGCATTTGCTCGTTAACCATGGAGCTCTGCGGCGGAGGTGGAGAAAGTCGTGGGCGTGAGGGTGGTGGGGCGGGGGGAAGGTGAGGATAGGGTGGCCATCTCTTAATTACTTCCGCACCAATTAACACCGCCCCGCGAACAAGGAGGGGTACCAGAGACGCCAATCGAGGCTCAAGTCACAACATTTATTCTCTTTAATGATCACCCGCCTCTTCGTAAACAATTTTTAATATCAAATAGCGATGATACAACTCGGAAAATTGCTTTAATTTTTTTGATGGCAAATTACTCCAACTACCATACTGTATAACAAATCTACCAGCACAGATTTGGGTCAGTATTATACCATTTGTTATGACTATTGCAATAAACACGTCAAATAAAGTAAAAGTAAAATGTAATGATACTACAATTTATCATTTCCATGATAACAATGAAGAATCTATTATTAGCACTGAAGTATCTATCGGGATGATAGGAATGTTAAGGCAATAGTACACCGGTCACGTTCGACGGAGTTTGCTTGGCTGTTCAAAAGGGTCGAAGGTTAAGATGGCCAAGAGGGATCAGCTGTGGTCTTCCAAAAGTATAGTCCCAAGGGAAGTCAATCAACCGGTCTTTCTTCGGATCCCTTCGATGAAGGGGTGACTCCGCGAACTTTCAACGACGTTACCCTTAGAAAGCAAAGCGAGCTTACTCTCGGATTATATGTGTTTTTACGTATCACCTTGTCAGCGACCGAACCAAGTTATACAACACGAGGTTATTGATTTTCAATTGCTCATCCATTTATGTTCTTTCAATTCATGCCTCAAACTAATATAGAAAATTAAGGAGGGGTGATATCCTAAAAAAGACAATATTCACCTAAAAAAAAATATTAAATCGACTGTAAATCAACGAGCTCCAGATTCGTCATCTTCGAATGACCAATCCGTCAATTAAACGGATATCGAGATAATGGAAAAATGGGATCGGATCAATGGCCGAGAGTAAATAACGTCGTTGACCAGGAATAATCGAGATATTCGAAAATGAATCGCGTCGTCGATGGCAACAATGCACAAGGAGGCGAGTTACGGCATTATTTGTCGATGAAACTATCTGGTATGAAATATGTGAAACGCAGCGAGTGCAAATGACTGAGATGCACAAACGCACACGATCGCGAACACACGCGGACTCACCGTATACAGATATATATATATATATATATATAATATATATATATTTAGGGGATGACGATGGTCGGGATGAAGCATTCAAAGGGGGCGGGATCGTCGAAGATCGGTGCACAGCAAGTAGAGGGTGGAAACGTGAGGTAGAAGGGGGTCGGCGATTGGCATTTAATTAGCGGTCGGATGACCGCCACCGCCGCTGCCGCCACCACCGCCGCCTCCGGATCAATACACCGCCTCTGGGGCAAGTGTGCAGGAGGCAGCAGCACCCACCCTTTTCGTCCACCTCTTCCATTTCCTCCTTCTCTTTCCTCCTCTTCCTGTTCCTCCCGAAAGCGTGGCGGCCACGACCAAACTCGTTTCACCCTCTCCCCCTTCCACCTCCTCCTCCTCCGCCTCCGCCATCCCTCTTCCTCCCAGGACGGCAAACCCTTTACCTACCTACATCCGACCCACCCTATCCCACCCCCCCCCTACCGCCGCGACTTTCTACTCAACTTAACTTCCTGACCGTAGCCGCCGCCACAGCGTGCTGAGAATATCCGGAAACACTTGCGGAAAATGAAGCGAACCGACGACCGGATTCGTGAAATCCTTCGACCTCTTTTTTTTTCTGAAGTAACCCTTCGCCCTAACCACCCCCCCTCCCCCCCTGCGAGTCTGGACGAGTCGCTCCTTGCATGTGTGCGACCATGTTAGTGTGTGTGCTCGTGTGTACCGACGTGGATAAAAAACTTTCATTCAGCCTGAAAGAAAAATACACTGTAATTGAAGCTCCTAAATATGAAGAACTCTGAGTTGCTTTACATTGCTGTCTCCTCCCCCCCCCGCCCATCTCCCACCTTCTACCCCTCGGTTCCTCGCTAGTTCGATGCTGCTATGGGTTTGTGCAATGATGTGCAGTTTTTCAAGAATTAGTCGAAAGTCACTTCAACTGCATCAGCAAACTCGCTCGCACGAAATATTAACTCGAGAAATGCGATGGTAATTGTTCGGGGTTAATTGTTGGAAATTCCGGGCGTAAAAATGTTTTTGGCAAAATATTTAATTGCACCTTTCGAAGCAAGTAAGAACGGGACAAGTTTTTGTTTTTTTCTTCTTTTAATCGATGACCGCCATCGATGGCGTATTAAACAATAAAATGAAAATAACAATTTCGTATAAATAAAACCGAGGGATCCTGTATCGTTTGTAATAAATATTGATTTGTTTATTATAAAACTTGATATCAGCTTTTATTTAAAATTATCATTTTTTTTTTCACGCGTTACCCAATAAATAAAGTGCCCTGGAAATAGTGCAGAAATATTCGCATTCGCGTTTCAGTTATAACGCCGGTTAAATTACAGTTTTATTATCCCTGATACCACATCGATTTGATTTCGCGTGTTGTGGTACTCTGATACATAATATTAGGAATTAAAGCCTTACACATTGAAGCGTAAAGGTGCCCGAGGAACTCGTTTGAAAAATAAGAGCATTTGGCAGGTTTTTCATAGACAGTGATTGGTACTTACTTTTATATATTGAAATAACACCTTCCTGGTTGGCTATCTTTTACTCTTGGCCTTTTTAAATTTGGATTTCTCACTTCGTACAAAACCAATGATCTTGTAGTCAGCGGAAATGATCCAGCAAAGATTGGACGCAAAATGTCTGTAACAGAAAAAACAATTCATCAGAATAACCCTTTGTGTCAAACATTAATTTTCTCGATCGCACTGTCACGAAAATATTTTTGTCACTGTTGATTCATTTCTGTTAACATCAGCGTCATAGTCGCTTTTCGAATGCTGTGGGAACGCTAAATAAATTGCGTCACAAGATATGCGGTGCACATAAATCGATATATTTCAGAAATATGAAAAATTTGCAATTTCATTATAATAGTTATTGGTTATGAATGCGGAAGTTATATTCAAGGAACGTAATGGCGTAATATAGAAATTAATAAGTGATGAATTAGTGAAATTACGGAAAAGTGATATTATTTATTAATTCATGACATTGCACTAGAAAATGATTATTTGAAAGTATTCTGAATAATATTTAACTTTGCCGTGAATCAACTTTGACGTTTAATGACACTGTACTTTCACTATTTGCATTGTATAAGAATGTCTAAAATATATTTCCTCATCACAGTAAATCAATCTTAAGTAATTGGCGAATGCATCCTTACAGCAAATTCATTTCGTTACTCTTATTGATATTCAAAGTACCATCTAATAATCGCATTTTAGACATTGTAAAAAATCGTTGATTAACGAAAATGTTTATTTAATTTTGCAATTTTACATTTTATTCAGTAATACGTTTAAATATGAATAAATGTTTCTTTACCGAAATGTAGGTAACGAATGTATGATAAAATGACATTTAAGTCAAAGTATCTACGATACATTTTTTATTGTCATGCAATTTATTTACGACACTTCTTCGTAAATGAATAATGCATTTGATAGAAGGTATATACATTGATATACAAATAATCATTATGAACTAGATAAATATCACTGTTGCCTAGTTGATAATACATAATATATATCTGCTGCAATTTTCTTATAATTGTTTAAACATTGTGTGCTTCGGCATTTTAACTTAAGGTGGTTCGTCGCTGACACAACTATATTCAGTGTCTTTTTTTCATTATTTTTACTCTCAATGATTATTTGTAAAAAATCAAAACCTAATTTTAAAAAACTATGTAACAACAATTGAGAGCAATTTGTCATCCATTTCATTTTCATTATTCAGCTCACAAATTCTGTGATCACGACCAGGCGTAGAATATTTTTACCCCTTTACAGTATCGACTTCTTAAGGTAGTACTAGCGATAAAGTCATATTCAAAATTTAGAAATGACCTAAAACAGATTTCTTACATGAATTTTAACTATCAATTATAGAAATTAGCAATGCAACAAGAAAAGAATTACGTAATTAATCAGATTTTACTGGTTTATTAATGAAAAACTTGAAATATCATTTGAATTTTTAAAGCTGACTGTACTTGTTAACCAATCAGCTGTCAACTCTCCGTTGAATCCAAATTTTATTTATTTATGACTCTGAAACTATACAGACAATCTTTTTACCCTTTTAGCATATTATTCTTTATCATTCAAACTATAATAATTAGTTTTTCAATCCCAAATTTTGGGATTGTATATGTGTCTGAAGTTTGCATCGTTTAATTAAACGAAAAATTTCAAAAATGAACACAGTAAAGAGATATAAAGTAAAAATCATAAATCTAAATTAGAAAAAAAAAAAACAAACTTTAACC
>JABFQA010000590.1:0-18439 GCA_022817065.1 Probaryconus sp. ZL-2020 | reverse complement strand
AAGTAGTAAAAGAGTTATAAGATACAAGCGGGGTCACTGGGTTTGTAAAACATAATATATATATATATATATATATAAATATATGTAGACATCTACATATAAAAAATAATGTTGCTCAAAAAATTACTCTATAATTTTCTTTGTAAAGTGTTATTACTAGCTCTTGTAAATTACTTCTTTTTTGTTTATTTTGAGAAAAAATGTTTCTAATTGATTGTGATAAAATGCATGTAATATGCAATTTATCGTATCATGATTTAATTAGATAAGTTTTCAGGATAACATGTTGTTATAATCTTAAAGATGTACTTTTTTATTATGCTTAACACTTTTGTTTTATAATGCATGATACTAGTTTAGAAATTATCGTTTTGATAAAAAGCAACCTTCAAATTATTTAGTTTATTGGTGTCACGGATGGCAATTTAAATAGGCAATTCAGTTATGTAAAAATATAATTACTCATTTCGTAACGTTCAAATTGAAAATGCATTAACATTTATGTCTTTTAATTTTGAATACTTCTATTTTCTTTGATTCAATATCTCATTCCTGATGAATGAGTAAATTTTTTTCTTTAAAGAAAAATTATTTACACTTGTTAACATCAAATTAAATAGGTATCGTGATGCTTTATAACTGTTGCAGACAGAAAACTTGTCCCATTTAGTTTAAGCAATACTATTTTGCCTTCAATAATATTTTTCTTGGCGCATAAAAAGGAAGCAGCTTTAGGAAAGAGTTTCAACTGGATAATGGCATGACTTTGAACCTTGATACACGTTTTTCGTCAAAATATAAAACCACCTTCACCACCTCAACCATTCTTGATTCATCACGGGATACGCAGAAAGCGAACGAGCGAATTTCCTCGTCAATTCTCATTGACAGTATCTTGCGAGACGCGCAACATTTACGCGCTTCAGCATCTTCATGCAAATTCACGCTGCTCGTTTAATATGCCAAACTCGGAACTATCGTAAAATCAACAGTCAAAATGGAGCCTCCATATATATATATACATGAGTGTAGTATGCACACGCGTATGAGCATATACCGTGTATTGAAGTCCGTCTCGCTCTTGCTCTTATTTGAATCCACGTAAGCTCCTTTCTTGAGATTACACTTCGCAGGCAGGAAACTTGCGCGAGGTTGCGGAGTGTCGAAGAGAAACTCAACCCAAACAATACGTCGACAAGATGCCTCTGCCCTAAGATACAAACCCTTGCGCACCAAATTAACATAAATATTGAGTTTTCGAGACACCCGAGAGAAGCGCGCTTCACTATTCAATTACTTGCAATGCAATTCGGTAAACGAACGATTTCAACCCAAAGTGAGGAAACTAACTTTCAACAAAGTGCATTGATGTGAAAATATTAAGACGCTCACTCACAGGTGATAGATAAGATCTTCAACAATGATAAAATAATAATTATATAAAAATTGTTCGTAAAACGTCTCGTTAAGTGATAAAATAATTCTAATGAAAATAGAATTGTCTGATCATGATTCTTTGTAACCCAGAGAAAACTATATTCAAGGAAATATGAATGACTGTTTTCATTCAGACGCGAAGATGAAATAAAAGTTGTTTCAAGATACTGGGAAGATTCACAGGTGACACTTAAGCTTTGGTGACATTAAGGGGCGGGGGGGAGGGAGGGAGAATAGGTTGAGTAACAAGCGCCCGCAGCATGACACCGCATTGCGCCCACTTGCCAACCCGGCCAACACCTAAATTCGAATTAGAGAGCTTCACCGTACGCCCCGTCGCCCCGCCTTCTCTGTCTCTCGCTCTCTTCCTCTATTCGTGTCTCCCCTACTCGTTCATTTTCACTGTCCATCTCTCTCCCGCTGACTCTCTCATCAACTCACCCCGCTAACCTCGCCGAACCGACCCTTACACGTCGTTACCTCCCTCGTGCCAATCGATATCAACGTCATCGACTATGCTCCCTACTTGTGCTCTCTTGCCCGCTAAGAAGCCCTACACAACGAGTCACGTATACGCCAAGTGCGCGGCGGTCAAAGAACTCAATTTCCCTCACACATTAACATTCACTTGATTCGTGTCTACCTATAGATTTTCTGCATCATTTTTTTGTCTTCTTTATCCTCCCTTTTTTTTTCTTTTTCTTTTTCTTTTTATTTTTATTTCACTGATTAATGACTTTGTAGTGGCACGCTAACCGCACAAGGGACTCAAACCATTCAGAAGTTGCGGCGGATGCTGCTGGAATTAATCCAAATAGGATTTCGTTTGCAGGGGAGGATTTGACCAAACATTTTTTTGCCAAAACTTGAACACTATTTCTCAGCAAGTTTCTAGCTGTGTTTACTGTTCTGCACTTATGACAATTCTATATGGTTTGCAATTTAATTTATTTACGTAACATATTTAAAAGTCAAGTTAGTTAATTGTTAACATTATTCACTGACAAATTTTGCCATAAAAATTATTTCATTATATAACGCGTGTTTTAAAAGAGCATTATAGTTAGACTGTAATTCACGTTATTAACAATCCAAATGTATCAACATCTCCAGGATGACATTACTCTTTACACACGTTGAATGTTGTTCTGTTTTGAACGTGATAATAATGTTCATTACAAAGCTATCGCATGCTTTACACATACCTTTACATACTGATATAATTTACTAAAATGTTCGTACTGAAATGTCTTATTACCAACCATTAATTATTTCTTCTAACTGCTGTGTATAATAAATATAACGTAACACTTTCGACTGCAAAATAATTTTAATGTATTATGTATTAATCTGATTGCATAATTCATTATTATTGTTTAATAATAATTGTTTTCTTTTTTATTTTTAAGTCTCTATAAATTACGAGATTCAAATTTTTGTGACTGAGATCAAGAGTTTGGTGAGAATTTTCATGCGGCTACTTCGTACGCGTTATCCTTTCAGTGTAGTACAGCTACCCTTCGATACTCGTGTTAATAATTAAGTACTGACTGTACGGGAATGGCAGCTAGTGGTTTTACTTAGTCTGGAGCTACTTCAGGTCTTATGTCGCTTCATCCAGAATGAATCTTAAGGTTATGCACCAAGTGGGCAAAGCTGAGATTTCAATGTAGCATCCAATTTGTGTGAAATCCATTTTCTATTTTTTTTTAACAGAAGTAATGTTTTAAATCTTTGGTTCTGTATCCATCGTTTTTTGTCCATACCAATTATAGAACTTTAAATCTATTTTGTATTTGTGAAAAATGGAAATATGTTCCATTCGAAAGGTGTGAATAATTGCTAATGTTTTGTTGTTTGTAGGCAATTTCATTCCGCAGGTGACCTGATAAAATTCTTCATACATGTATATACAACATCCAAACGCTGACAATATTTATGACCTCGGATGCAATTGAACTGAATTTTTCATTAGTCAGAAAGGTTTTCTACCCTCTATCATTTTACCATTTCCATTTCGTTTGACCGAATTATGTTGAAATATTTGCGAGGGATCTCCCGACAGAACAAAGTCGGTTGTGTATTGTTTAACACGAATTCTTAAATTCTCTGTTCACAATTCAATAAGAAATTTTTTTTAGTCAGGATAGAATTCCGTTGTCGACATTTGAATACATTTTTATACGGTATTTTTGTCATCTTTAAAAGTTCTTTCACGAAAAAAAAAAAAAAATAAATAAATCGATAAATCCAGTTTGATAAGCAACTAATTTTTCTCTGGTAAAAAATACAGTAACAAAATGAAAATTTGTTTCGAGCGCGTTGACCAGACAGAGATCAAAACGCTACCATTTTTCGCCAAAGCGTGAAAGATTAATGATTTTCCTTCGCCGGGGCTAAATATTCTGTCGCTCACTAGAGCATGCCCCGCACACAATAACACACGAATCACAGTTTTTCATTAAAAGTGCTCAATTCGCTTTGGATGCTGAATATTGTTTCATGCTTTTTTTTTTTTTTCGATCCATCTCTCTTTTGATCAAGCAATATCAATATCACCGATCATTATCAATACTCCAATTCATCTGTCTAATCTTTCAAAAGCCACGACCTAACAATTTGCCATTTCATTTGCAGTGTCATGGAACACCCTCTCTCCAAGCCAGAGTCGATCGAAATCAAATAGTCGAAGCCTGTTTGTCGATCATCCATAATCTGCTAATGCTATTGATATAACACGATTCGTTGCTCATGAATTAATATCAGGATCTTTGTATGTCGATCCAATATAAAAATTTTAATTCCGAATGATAATATTCCAACATCAATATAAAATTAATTGCTATCATTTTCTAGGGAATCTTTTGGATGATTTTATCATGGGATCAATTGATATCAAATAATCATATCCTGAGTGTCGATTGTCAATATTCTTCAAACGCGACTGATATAATAATGCGTCTGGTTAGTTGTGAATCAAAGCGGCGCGAGACGACGCGCCCGGATCGACTACTCTTCGCGGTGGCTTCTGGTCGTTGAGCGAGAAGAGAGGAAAAAAGGGGGACTAAACAGAAAGAGAGAAGAACAGAGAAAATCGAGCTCTGAGGTGTCGGTTGTGTTGGTGCGTTTGGCGTGTCTGTGAGTTTTGTCGGGGTTATAGGATATCTGCGTAAGCAAAGGAAGGGTGGTCGCACCAGGAAGGGAGCATAGGAGGCAGAACGCAAAAGGGCAGGGTTGTGTTCGTGTACGAGAGGGTATCGATGTGGTAGGGATATCGGGATGGAAAAAGGGGCGTCGAGGGGAGGGAATGGGGAAACGACTTCGCTGTCGCCGCTACGCATTGATTTTGCCCAACAGGCGGCTGTCTGTTGGTCCGCCTGCTTGCTTTCGTGAACCTAACCGTTCGCTGTTTATTCTCAGTCCTGAGTACTTTTTCTTATTCCTTAGCGTCTGCTGACTCCTTTCTCCTGATGGACGTGTAATTCTGCAATTCACGGCGTTTTCTAATTACAATCATCTAACGTTTTTTCATGCGTTCACTTTTAGAATCTCACGCAGTTGACATTTCATTTTGCCGATAGAGATGGATAGATAAATAGATGGCTGTGTTATCCTCCAATTCACACTAGAATCTTATTCTTTTCTGCTCTCATATAATTAAACCATCATGATGATATTATGTTGGGAATTGGACCAGATGTGGTCTTGATATATTGTGTATTGATGTCTCATTCTGTTTTTAGTAAATGGAGTCTGCTTCTTTCAATTCAACGTTCTCAAAAGAGACCTACTGTCAAAAGTCAGAATAACAATTCAGCAATGATTAATAGGTACCAATTTGTTGGACCAACATTTGGTAAAGAATTGAAAGAATTATGAATAAGCGTCGTTTTGTCCAGACTTCCCTTTGGGTTACGGAGATTGGGCGATGGCGAATTATTTAGGAAGTCGCAGATATAATTGCTCCCCACCTGAATTCTCGGTTTTGAATTTCTCTATCTCTTCTCGTCGAAGCAAAACACGAAGGAGGAAAGGTCATGGTAACAATAAAGGTCTTAAAAGCTCATTCATTTAGTGCGTCTGCGCACTTTGGCACACTCTACCTGTGCGTAATACGCGTAGGTCCTAAAGGGAACACGAGACACCGGCTAAAGATGATTTCTGCAGCGGTTAATTTCCAAGAGAAACAGCGGCACAGGAAGAATTCAAAAACCGGCGTCGTAGGATCGTACGTGTCATGATACAGACAGCTGTCGGTGGAACTAAAGCCAAAGTATCGCTTTTTCAGACACTTTTTCAAAGCCCCAAAACCACAGATCGCTTTGCTGCTCGTTTTGTCTGCCTTCGACTTTTTGTTCCAGTCATTATTTCATTGAATTTATAACTCTTCTATTCTTTATAGATATTTGTTTTTTTGTTTTTTTTTTTTTGTTTTTTTCCAGAACACTGTTCAGACTTTGAACACGTTTTTTTTGTCGATCCCCAAAGAGAATTTCGTTGAAAAATAATGAATGTTTGAAAACCTAGAAATTGTATTTTATTTCAGCAAGAAAATTTATCTCTTTACTGTTGTCTGTGTTTAGCAAAAAAAAAAAATCTGAAAGCATTTTCGTTCACTGATAACTATAATTTCGTTTGTCTACCAGCAAACAAAAAAAAAAATCAATCTGAGATTTCTTTGAGATTGTAATTTTTAAAAGGAAGCGGGTAATCGATTTTTTTGCAAACTAGAAAAAGTCCTTAGACGCTCTATTGAATCCATTAGCTGTAACCTGATGACTTCCGTCGACAAAAGGGCATATGTACTTGGCGCGTGACATGCGGCGCGCGCGCGCGCGTCCGTTGATATTCTTGCGCGATCGCTTCACAGCGTATATAAGCGGAAGAACCGGTAATCGAGTAGATGGGATTTACGCTCATATGTGACACGCGCAGAAGCATCAAACGAGCCGAGAAAACGGCCTTCTCATGCGCGGCTTGAATCTCGAGAAGATGCACGTAATAACGCGGTGACTCTCGCCAAATACTCGATCTTCTCTTCCGCTTACACTCCCTCCTCCTCCTCCCCCTGCTCTTCTAACCCGGACAGCAATTCGTCTAACTCTTTCTCGTTCTTCCGCATGTGCGGTCTTTGTTCTTCTTCGCCAAAGAGTTATGTGATTTACTTTGATTATTTTATTTCTCAGAATATTTTTATATATAAATGTTTATTTATGTGATGTTTTTTTATTTTAATTTAATGTTCTAAAACTTGTATATTAATAACACTTACTTTTTATAATCAGTTTGAGTAATCAAACGTTTAAAGTTCAGTAGTTACGGTCTAATTTAACTCATTATATAGTACAATTGAGTATAAAATTATATAAATGAACATATTTTCAAACAATAGATAACAGATATAATAGCGATTCTTTTTTTCAGGTGACATATAGCAAATACCTTTATTGGCATGCATAGTTTAAAACAAAAACTCAATCGTCTTTGAACATTGTGGAACCAGTAAAGACAGATTTCATCTTCTATTCCTTGGCTCTGCTCGCAATTCAATGTGGATCAACGGATGACTCTAATCACTGATGACTATAATCTCCGATAATTCTCAGAAAAGTTGATTATCAAAAACCTGGCGTGACATTTGATTACAGTTTGACAATTCATGCCAACAAAGTTAGTACAATCCACATTTTCCATCAGAATTAGTTGTCGATTGCAATAGGAAAAGCTTTCGTATCCATTGATTTATTGGATATATCATGAAGTCAATCTAGCATCAATGATTTCTTTCGAGCCTTCCATGGGAGTCAATTCCATCAGAGGTATCACATTGACAGTGACCTTAAAAAATGATCATCATGAAGCCACGGAGTCCCCCAACTTCTGCATTGTCATCGATATTTCACTTTCGATAAATCGACAATTGAAAGCGCTGTTTGCATATTTAAAAGCACTATGCCCCACCATCCCATGGCTCTTGTTCCCTTTACCCCAGGATCGACGATCTGAACGTCGCGACGTGGCCAGGGTGGGGATGGACGTTCGCGGTGGAGTCGCGACGAGAGTCGCAGCTCGTCTTCAGTCGAGCGTCAGCCATCACGCGAATCGGCCGTGCTCGCGATCAGTGTGTGAGGAGTGTATATATACTCTCCAATTGGCCCCCACGATGACATTGTAGTGGATAGGCATTCGCAGAACCAAAGAGAAAGAGAAAGAAAGAAAAAGAGAGAGAGAGATAGAGGTAGCGGCTTTGCGCACGCGCTTCTGTGTGCGTTTGTGCGTTGAACCCGACCGACCGGACATTTTTTGCGCCCTGGTCACTTATCGCCGGGTGGTTCGTTCGGCCTATTCCTTTTTCCCCCTGTTAGAAGTTCCTGCGGATGCGCGCCCCTCCGCGGCTCGCCGGTCAATTAGCCGCGATGGCGCCACCCGCTGAGACGCCGCGAACCAATTAGCGCCCGCCGATTGCTTCCGATTGACGAAGAGTAACACTGGCTGACGTCAAACGGGTTTTACGCGCGACAACGTATCGGTGTCCTCTTGAGTCCAGTGGATTTTGATAAGGATAAGGTGTTATTGTATTTTGTTAACTCAAACAGTGAATGCAATATGGGATAAATGTTATTTTATGAGCGAGGGGAATAAAGAAAAGAGAGGTATTGCGTGAAATTGCTTGTAGAAAGGCAGTGAATGGTGCAGTGAGTCGTGCCTGGTCAGTTAGTGGGGGAAATGTGCGACACGAGTCGTTGTTCGTAGCGGTTCGTGTGGATTCTCATTTCAATTTTTGTCAGCGCCAAACGCAGGACCGGAAATGGAATTTCGCTCGCCTCATTCGATCGTCCATGCCACGCATGGCGTGCATCCATATTATTACCCAGGTAGTCAACATTCTACCGTACTTTTAGATTATACCTTCGTTTAAATTATCATCGTCCATTGATTACAGTTTATTATTGTTATCAGCAAGAGAAGCACATGTCAATGGAAAAGACTATAAATGAATGATATGTTAATGTTATATGTCTAAATCGTTTTTTGTAAAGATAAAAAATTGGTTGGAAATTACACAAAGAATTTTTAACGAGGCGCATACATTTTAAAAGTGGTTGAAAAAGAATGAGCCGGAGGATGAGTGCGACGAATATTTTTACTTTTACTGGTTACTTTAGTTTGGGCTGCTGATAATGATGGAGCATAAAAGGCCGACTGTTATTACGCTTTTGCTCGATTTCAGAAAACCTTGTTCCCGGTAAATGCCCGATAAAAATTCAGATGGGTTAAGTTTGGCGTTGGCTCGTAACGCACACATCACTGCGCCACTTAACGTAACGACTTAAGCCCATGTAAAACCAAGCCGGCTTCTCGTGGACTTAGTAGTTATTAATGAGCATATTTTCAAGTTAAAATACACCAGAGCGGTGTTAAATTTGAAAATTATGGCGAGGAAGAATCGACAAAAAAGTAATGGCATTCGCACTACTGGCACTTTATGATATTTCGAGGCGTTAAACTTAACTCCAAAAAGGATAGGAGTTTCAAAAGGATAGGAATGATAAGATGTTTCAAATTCTGACGATACTTGATGATAGATTAGATGGGATTAATTTTGCTTTAATTAAAAAGCTACTGTTAATTACTCAAGAGTTTTAGTAAATGGAAATCTAAAACAAAGAAATTTATATTTTTCCAGCGGTTTAAAATTATTGACTACTCAATATTTGTACTTTCTAAGATCAACGCCAAAAGTCTGCTGATCATTGCCAAAAGTAAATCCCCTCCTCGGTAACTCGATAACCAGATTGTCAAGTAGCAGATTATTAGCATTCATTTGATATGTATATTCACTTCGAGTGCGGTTGTGTCGTAGAACAGAAATTTTGGCTTCGACCAAATAGGATGTTGTATATGAGTTGTAACAAGGTATTTTACCTTGTTACTTCATTACGTTTTGGATGACTAAAGAATGAATTATTCTGGAATCCATTTGATCAAGTTGCTTGTGTTTTTCTTTTTAAAGCAAATTTAAACCTTTCATAATTTTTCATTGCATGTTTGTTCGAGTTGGAAAATGCTTGAGAAGTTTCTTTGGAAAGTTTTTGGTCTTGGTATGTCAAAGCATGAAAGAATTTGAAGATTTTGGAAGATTGAAATTTATGTTGGATCGAGTGGAAGTGATTCCCGCTCGAAAAGAAGATGTGTTTTTCTATTTATATTCGTTTTATCATTTATTGTATTAGTAATTTAAAATTCAAATTTGTCACGCTAATATTCTAGTTATTTTCAAATGTTAAAAATTTAGTGTCTTTTGTTTTTGTTTTGTTTGACGTGCTCGAGCAAAAATTTAGTCAGATGGTTTTTGGTGTTGATGCCGAAAGGTTGTTTGAGTGAAGCTATTAATTGAGAAAAGAAAATGTCACGTATGACGAACAAAGACTGGCTGCGGTTGCTCGAGCAAGTCGGTGAGTGATTTTTGAGTTGCGATTTGATACAGTCTCGATTGTGTTTAAAAATTTATTTGATCTATTCGCGACATTGTATTAACTTAGATTTCAATTTGTATTTCTCAAGCTGGATTTCTTGTAATCCTTAAAGTTCATTAAATTCTTTTATTTAAATTAAAATCTGGTGTTTGTGTAATCATTTTGTGTCATTAATTGAATTAATTGATTTGAGTTTTTCGAGTTTGTGGATTTTATGTTTGAAAATTAAATTGTGACAAGCTTTCTTTTGCTCGGGTTCGCTCGAGCAAAATTATTGTTACAGAGTGTATGTGTAACATTAGCAGTGGTCTCCCTCTCCCTATGTGTGCATCGAACGCTCTTTCGAAGCGGCGCACGTGCTCGATAATCTCGCGCTTATTATTTATGTGTCACGCAGGGGCTTCTGGCCTCTCGTCCCCAAGTCACGTAAAAAGTACCACTCGCACGCATTTATTCACCTTATGAGATTTTCTCATAGTGCGATGCCAATTTGTCGATTTTGTTCAGAGCAGTTATTCCTTTGTTGCGGTTGCCAATAATTAGCCACGCAATTTACCAAAGCCGCAGATATTTTTTCCAGACTCACGTCACAGACTTATTTTCGGATGAAATCGTTCTCAAAATATTTCTCTCTAAATATAAGCAGTAGTTTGTTTTTTTTTCTTATCTTTCGAAGAAAAAAGAAAATTAGTCACAAGACAAATTTTTGTTTCGAGATATTAACGTACAAATCTGAAAATGCAAATCTTTTTTATATTTGTTATTATGTCATCAGTTCGAATGTGATGGCACAAGTGTTCGAGCTTCATTAATTTCAATTTAACATTTTTCGCAACTCATCTCAACTCTTCTGGCTTTATTGTCACCGTTTATTTAATGCCCCGATTATTTCTGTCTATAGTTGCACTTGTGTCAATAATACATTAACATTCTTAAAGCGCGTCCTGAAATTAACTCGTTGCAATCAAACTTTATGGATATAACGAAGAAATAATATTGTTATAATGACGCTTGAAACGCGAGAATTTGTGTCGCATTAATATTTCGGTGATTTACGACTTTGGCGCATAACATCCAATTAACGTCAGTTCGTTTCATTCGAACAATGCAATATACAGTTATCGCCGTTGAAATTGATGTTATTGAATTATTCAGTTCCATGTTTCATTTCAGTTGAGAGCTCAACTTTCATTCGACGAACGATTGATTAAATATTGTTGCTCGGAAGTTTTAGCAAATTTACTTTAGAAAAATAGTATAATGAGATGTTAGATTTTCACTGAATAATGCATTCGTGAAAATTAATCTTACCCTGATTTTCTGCATAATTCTTCTCCGCTATCAACAGTCGACAATATGAATTAAAAGGAAAATCAATGTTATTCAACAAATTATAAGTAGAAATAGAATTTGTGCGTTTGTTTGGTTTTTGTTCTTCTCCATATATATATATGATATCCTAAAGATACTCCTAATTATGTTACAACATATTTGAACGTACAGAAAGTTTAATAGAACCCAGATGACTCCGATTGATTATAAATGTCAACCCCCTCCATGTATACCATTTCAAATGCGATACTTTATGTCAGATAAGACTATTTTAACATCAGCTCAATTTAATGAATGGGCCAAGCCTCCATTTGCTGGCCTAATTATGTTTCTAATAAAGTCCTAAATCAATGGAACTGTTATCAGAGTCAACAATCACGTTCTACTTCAATATACATTCTAAATGGTACAAATACTTTTCACTAAAACTACAATCATATAATCTTATAATGTAAAAATAAAAAAAAAAAAAAATGATGTTTGAAATTTTTTACATAATACTTCTTCGTATGCAGAATGAACTAAGCCTTTATGAAATTATTCTAAATCCCATCGGAGAGAAAAGTTGAATATGGCGGTACTCTTTTCCGTCCCACTTGACGACAAAAGCCAATCATCGGCGCATCGAAATCAACGGAGCGAAACAGCTGGCGTTATGATAAATGAAACAGCCTCGACGAAACGGAAGCAACCTTTGATCTGCTCGCAGAGCACAACATTTTTGATAGATCACTTGGCTTCGTTTGAGTGTGTACAGGCGCACACGCATCATCTGTTCCGGATGGTTCATTATTGCCGGCGCACACTATTAATAGCGCTTACGGGGCGCATCGATCCGATTAACCGATTATTGACCACAAAGGCATAACGGCGTTTTATCGTTGCGCTACGCATATGGAGACACAATCCCACAAAGATCGCCGTTAAACCTTGACGAAATATTTCCTTCGCTGCATTATCCGTTTATCTCTTTAAGATTCAGTAACTGTATGGATTCGAACGCCAATGGAAATCGAACAAATCGATACATATTCAAGAAAATCGTTTTCAATGTATTTTTTGTTTAACGTTGCTTTTTCACGTATACTAAGAAAAGCCGAGCTTTCGCATGCTTTACTTAGAACCAAACTAAGATTAGCTTCACATACATCGAAGTGACGCTTTGAACGACCCACCGTGTTCTGAACTTTTCAAACAAATTAAATTTATATTTTTGTTGCAAAAGCACTAGAAAAAGTACTCGAAAACTTTTAGAAAAACTGAACTGTAATTTTTCAGTTAAAATTATATCTTGGTATGGTAGAAAGAATTGCCAGTTAATTCGTAATAATATATTAACCCAGTTTTATCGATCTCAAATTTTACTGTAAGTCGTTAATGAGGTAATAATGACTTGTTCAATATTGCATTAGAATCTTGAGATTTCTAATGCAAATCCAGATTGGAAATTCTTATGCATTTATACACATCTGAAAGTTGAGCCAGTACGATGCATAACATATATTGTTTATAACAACAATTACAAGCAAACTTGGGCCAGGTTCGCTTTAGCAGTTTCACTTCATTCCACATCGTCAATAGAATCTGATACGCGATGGTAATAACGTCGCGAAGTTTATGACTGAAAGAACATTGCGTTGTATTTATGTTTGGTCTGTCGCCAAAACGACGCTTACAAGTGTTTTTCTCTGCTGAGAATTGTGTTCGTGTGCGACGACGTACATTCTTTGTCAAAAGTGCACTTGTCTCAGCTCGCCTTAAACAAAAGGAGAGATCCGGGATTGAAGAAAACGGGATTTTAATGCGAATTTAGTATGAAGAGTCGGATGAGCGCACCGACTGCCGAGAGCATCGTTGCGAATTTCACTTGAAAGCATTTCGCAAACGATCGATACACGTTGAGAGCAATATTCGCGGCGTTCGTTTAACCGCACGTTGGAATCTTCTCTCTTGAACTCGTTTCCAAATTTCGCTTCGCATTAAGCTCGCTTAACTGCACTCAATTATAACCCCCCCCCCCGCAAATTAGTTACTAATTACACAACATTTTATGACGTCAGTTTTGCATAAATCTCGTTTAACTTTATTCGCCAACGGCTTTCACGAAAGTAATAAAAATTCCCACTGAAATTCATAAACTAATATTAATTATTTGTTAATCGTATTTTCACCGAAAGATTGATTACCAATTTACGAAACAAATGTTTGCATTTGTGTATTTTTTATTATTTTTTTTTTTTTTTGCTAATATGACGTAGTTATGGCAGGATTAATGGACATGAAATTTGTTTGCCTGGGGTAATTACGCTATTGTGAGGCACAAAGTACAGCAAGCATCAAAGACAGCCTACGGTCAAATCCAATTCCGACTTGGATTGCTCGATCCGGGTGGTCGGAATTCACATAACCCCAGAACCCGCTTAGCGTCCCTTCCGCTCAAACTCGTCAATGCCTTTTTGTTCCCTCTTGTGTTTTCCGGTTGTATTTCCCACCTTTCCTACGTTTCACGACTACTCAAACAAGTACCGTCGACCATATTAATCCAACCCCAAGGAATAGCCCCCATAACATGCGTTAGATCTCTTGTTTTTCAAACCTCAAAAGTAAGAGCAACAATTTATCGAATTACCTTTGTTCGATGACTGTTTTTTTTTTCTTTCTTTTTCTTTTTTTCATTTCATTTATGTAAAGAATCAAATATTGTCGAAGAAATTGGCGTCTTGCTTTTCTTGACGCCGTGGATTGTTACGAAACGGAACCGGTGTAAAAAACGAGTTGAAGACAATTAAGGTGCTATGGGACTGAGGTTAAAAGAAGAAGGGGGAGCCGATAAAACTCCGAGGGAGCGTCGGAGGAGACGTTAAAATAAGAAATGGAAGGTCGACCACCTGGCGGCTTGATAAAGTCCATTACCTATCTTGTCGGCACTTGATCTTCCACCAGTTATTCTTGCTTTATTTTTGTCAAATCACATTCTACTTATCCTCTTCCTTCTCATTCCCACCGCCTCTGCTTCTTATTCTCCTCATCCGGCACACGTTATTCTTATTTTTCTTTCTTCGCTTTTTTGTAAATTATCTCCATCCGTTTTGTCCCCTCATGCCCGACTACTTCAGAGGCAATTAATTAATTGGAAATAAATTCTTCCTCTCACAAAAGCATCCACAATATTCTTTACAAAATCCTTAAAGTCCGTTTGGTGTTATTGTGCTGAACGCAGGAACCGACGATTGTTCATTTTGTATTCACCCTCCAACGCCCCGTGTACAATGGATATTTACTTTGAGCCCGTCAAAACTCGTCGAACACGTATAAAGACATCCTTTTTCATTGGAGCAATCCGAGTTTCAAAAACAGGACGACACGTTTAAGCTGGTTTTGGAGCGAGAACCCGGCGCCACCGGGCTCTCGAATAAAGGAAAAGCATCCACTGAAGCAAATCTCTGTGTGAAAACAAATGCCCCGTTGCAGATTGACTCGAAAGCGAGCATGAAAAACAGTTGCTCGTGTCGTGTAGAGCGGTGCACCTGCCCCCCCTCCCCTTTGAGCACGAGCTTGTCGAAAGAACCGGAGTTTCGAGAAAAGCGACACTCGACACAATGTCCAATCCAAATCACCATCGCCAAGAGCTGGTTCTTCTCGAACGTACGCGCCAGGTGGACGACCAAAAAATTTTACGTTGAAATCAAACGCCGTTACATTCGCTCGGTCATCTTTTGTTGGGACAAGAACTGATATTGATTATTCAATGATCAATAAAAAATTAATTTTCTAAATACAGAATCTCCTTTGATTTTGAAGCTCATTATTAAACGTCAATTTCTCTCAATTACAATATTTCGTTGGAAATGAACGCTACGAAATTTAACCGCGTTTCAAGCAAGAATTGTAAATTGTTAAGGAAACCACAATTCTCCGAGCGGTTAAAGCCGTTCATTTTTCAAAGGTAGACCCCAAATGGCCCATACAGTACGGAGCGCGAAGACATAAAAACCGTACAGCTAACGACGCGCATATTCCTCAACACAGAAGCTTGTTTTTAAAGCTATTTGTGTCACGTGACATTTCAGAATGGTTGGAACACCTTGCAAGGTGTCCTTGTTCTTTGTGCGCTCGTTTCCCTGTTTAGTTGGCTCGTTTCTTTGGCACCGCTGCCGCTTCCACCCTACCCTTTGGTCGCCTTCCTTTTGAACCCTCGCGCCTCGGCTGTAATGTAACACCTTGTGTGCATGCATGTAATATGCATGCTCGCTCCGCAACAAGCGAGACCGGTATTCAGCGGTATATAAACCAGCTCACGGAAATTCGCTCTTGTCTGTGTACACACTCACACGCACTTAACTTAAGGGGGAAGAAGAGATGGACGGACTGCCGAGAAACTAGCACGAGCATACGTGTACATGTGGATTTCTGTGTACGTACGCCCTCATCCCTTTCCCCCCGGGTAAATACAACACGAGGGCTTACTTGCCTTCCTCCTCGCTGTTGTGTTATCCACAAAATGCATATAATAGATGTGGTCTTCGACTACCTGTGTTTATTAATGCACCACTATGTTTTAAACTCGACACCTCGGTGGCGGTTGATGCGATTAAGTTTAGTCTAAACCAGGTTTCGAACATCCTGATAAAGGTGTCATAGTATAAATAAAGATACGATGCTTCCATTATACATGTTTTGACGGGAGCGAACTGATGTTTGTTCCTGATAAACTTATCCCTCATTAATCTATATTTGAAATGACGCTCTAAGATTATATCGGGATAAACATCAACCATGTTAAATCATGTACTGAGATATCGTACAATCTGAAGCGAATATTAATTTGTAGATCTTTTGTCCATTGTAACAGTTATCTCTGCTTTTTAAAAAAAAAAAAAAAAATCGTCTTATCTCAAGAATTCTTAACATCAATAAGTACTATTATATTTGTGATTAGATTTTTTCTTATCTTGAAATCAGATAGCAAAATCAAATAAACTTTCTAGGGCAGCAACGTTAACAGGTTAGACGTTTTTACGAGCGGCTTTATAATCCAAACTTTACTGCTGTTAGTGAAGATCAACCGCTCCTCACAATTGCACTGAAAACCGTCAAGAAAAGAATCGACACTTAACTTTTGAAAGAGGAACAGTGCAGAGAAGACCGTTTCTCGAAGCAAATCCATCTAATCTTGCAACATTCGAGTAGAATTTAAGCGTCAGTTGAACATTTCACTTCCTACTGTTAATGTCCGTCCTTTCTCGCTTTAGTGCACACCCCTCTTACACAGAGAACTGGCTTGGGATAGTTCGTCCTGGGATCCACGCTACTCGTTTTCTTCGAAGACAGAGAAAGAGAAGTTTGTACTCGTTACCACCGGCCATAACAACAGCCGAGCTCGTTCCAGTAACTCTGTACTAGTTTCTTTGATACTAGACAGAGTTGACGAAACAAAAATGTTACCTTCAAATCGCTTGCACCCTGCAATTTCGCTTCCTTTGATGTGCCCTCGAAACAAAACGCATAGTATGAAAATAATACTTGTTCGGCCATTTTACCACCGTTCCTTTTATTAACAATCATTTCAGTTTTAATTGTAAAAAAGTTGCGGAATAATTGGAAAATGCAACCAATGAATCAACAATATCAGAAAGACGAAGATCATGATTTGTAAGCCATTAGTAAATTGGCATCCTATTACAAGAGAAATTCAACATTGGTAAAGAATCATTAATTTTCCTTTGGATCGATAGAGCAACAATTTACAATGTTATTAATGTTCGAAAGTAAGGAAGGCAACCGAACAGATAAAGCAGTTATTGGGAATAGAGGGAGTTAACGACAACACGTTAATTAATTGGTGTAACTCGGCTTTGATGCGAGCAAACCCATTTCTGAAACGCGGGGAATCGTGTAAAAGCTCGTAGCTTTGTTTCTTTGTCGCAAAAGTTCATTCGACAAAGGGGTTCCCGTTAAACTGTGTTTATTCGTTTTAATTAAATTCTTGAAATGAAAAGATTTTTAAGGGAATTGCTGTTTTGAATTCGATGATCAACGACACGTCGATAATCGGTAGCCCGGAGAGATTTCTAACTGTTTGATACGCGTTTAAATCGGCTTTAATGCCGCGTGGCTTTTCTACATAACCTTGGTAATTTACGACTCCTGGCGACTATCAGTTAATCGTTAAAACTCGCTCGATTCAAGTGGGATTAGATTACGTAAGCTCTCGCTGAACGTCTCTAATATAGCGCGCAGTGCGCGGCGATCTGCTCGCAAAGAGGATTTGCAGCGAGCCGATACCTACAAATACGAGCGAACAATAGAAAGCTTACGCGACGCTTTGCTTCGCACACGATTTTCACGGCACGTCGCTCCGCGAAATGGGATTTGCTCAAACGGGATTTACTTATGATATATCAAGAAATTATTGTTTACCTCGTAACCGCGCTACGATAATGCTAAACTGTAATCAACGACACGACAACTACCATTTAGCAAATGTCTCCGTAAGCTGCCGGAATTTGTTGCCGTTAAGCACTATCGTGATCATTTTAGGAAATAGCCAATCCATCAATCTTAACGCCATTACTCTTCCGGGGAATTGATAGTGGCGCTTATTGCCTATACCATTTCCTTTTCATTGCTTCCCGTTAAACGTCGAACCTTTTCACCTGTTTAAGGTAACCGCGCTTCTTTTCACGATCACTCATTAGATTACAATACGCATTCCAACATTATTTGTAACGTAAAAAATCCTCTGTTGAATCATTTATCGATTAACGATCGTGATGCCGCGAAGGACGAAAGAGTTGAATAATACTCGATAAAAGTATTATTGAAATGGCGCTCGACTGATATGAATTAGACAGGACTTTGGCTGCATCGAAAACTCTTCTCTCTTCGATTTCGATCAATACTCCGGCACTCGAGGCCCAGCCGCTTTCTTCCTTCCGACATTGCTCTTGCGCCCTTTTGATTCGGCCGGCTCGCTTTTTCATTTTCTCTCGCTTTTCCCTCGTTTACCGTCACCGTCAATTTCTACCCCAAGATCTTTCAGGGTCAAAGGCAGTGCCCGCGGGAGCATAAATCAGAAGATCTTTCGTAAACAAGCGCGCCCCTGAACCTCTCTCGAATTAATTTGTCAAGAGCCAAGCTCTTTCGTACCTCGTCCGTTTCACATTCGTCTTGCTTCCCTGTTAAACTTATTC
>JABFQA010000589.1:0-18453 GCA_022817065.1 Probaryconus sp. ZL-2020 | reverse complement strand
TTTCCACAAATATTTGTTGATTTAGTTTTAACAAATTAATAAATACTTAGAAAGAAATGTTGTCTTGTATATACATGTATATTATCAAAGCATACTTTTCGTTGAAAAATTATGAAAACAATTAACTTTTTCAATTTGCAGGTGTCAGTGTCTTATACGTGATGTAGGCTTTACAAATCATGTGCACTTGTAAATCAATTGTATACTCAAATTTCGTGCACAAAACGTGAACTTTTTTTATGGAGGGAGAGAAATTAAGAATAATATAATTAGCGCATAAGATCATCAATATTTTATATATATTTCCGATTATATTAGTGGATTAAAGATAAACGTTTAACGTTTATTAAACGTTATGTACATTGGATTTTTAATGATTAATTTTGTTTATTCAATTTAAGCTAATCACGTAGTTCACTGAATAAATGATTTAGATTAACGAAATAACAGTTGATTATCTAAAATATTAAAACAGATCAAGTTCCAACTCCTAACAATTAGTTTACTCATTCAATTGACAATTTGCTTAACGGCATTAAATGTAATTTTAACGAGCTTTTTTTCCGAGTACGAATATTTAATTATTTAACAATATATATTCAAGTAATTCATTTTATAATTACTTAATGTTTCTTTTTTTATAACGTAACAGTCAGAGATCATTGACTTGTAAGCATAACAAATTTTAATTAGAAATGATTGCGACAATAATAAAATTATAATTGCTTAACGACGCAGAAAAAATTTAAGAGACGTATTATAAAAATTAATTTATATTTGCAAGATTTTTAAATGAATCACTTCTTACACTACAACAAAAAGCAAAAACATTTAATTAGGATGCTCTTAATTACAGCAAATTCAAAGATGTTTGTTATTTTTGAAAATGATGCCAACCGAAAAACGTCATAATTAAAAAAAAAGAATGGAGCTTTTTTTATTTATTTATAATAGTGGTATTGTGTGTTAATTTTTGCACTCGATTACTTTTATAAATAAATATTTTGCCAGTGGCTGTAATGTCGAAACGAGATAAGCAATGAAATGTCAATTTAAAATTAAAGTCACGACCTGACATGAAAGGGTAATTAATATGCTATTAGATTTTGTTCGTGTTGGCAAAAAAATTTCCTTGTATATTATGAAATTTGTTTGTATTCTGCAAAAAAAATACTAAAAGAAAAGATTCATTAATCATCATAAATATTATAAGCCACAAAATTGTATAACTACAATTATCATTATGACTGCAAATTTAGCAAATTTTTCTTTCATCTTTGCATAGAATATATCCATCTTGAAAATCACCTTTGAAAATTCTAAAGAAATATTCTTTTATTATTTGCCATTTTCACCTTTCTTGACAAAGGGAAATACATTTTGCGAATGATTATAAATAATGGTACATATATCTTTTTGAAAGAGGTAAATTCGCGTGGGCGACAGGACAATCGCAAATTCGTTCAGCGCAAAAGTATGTGCCAACGAGAGTGCACAAAGACTCGTCGTCTGCCGTTTACTCAGTTACACTTCTCACAAGACATAGCTCCTCTTTCGTTAAGAAGGATCCCCTGTCTTGTTCTCTTTCTTTCATTTCCACTATGCAGCTGCAAATCACCCACGTTGTCGTGGCTCGTTTAAGTTAGCAAATACGTCAATCCTTCGCGTTTGTCGCACCTCTAATGGTCCCTGACAAACGACGTATAAGAATTTTTTTTTTTTTTTTTTTCATTGTTTGTTCTCAACTCTTCCACACAAATAATAAAATGAACTAAAAATAATTCTTAAAAGGGAATAATTTTGAAAAAATGGAAAGACATTTTTTAAGGTTGAATGTTAATGAATGCAAAGGTCCTTGAAATAAAAGAAATCGACGACACATGTACTACTAAACTGCGACTGTTCACGAAAGTGAAGAGAAAAAGACTTGAAAATCTTTTACTCCTCTTGAAACGCCTCCTTTTCTTCGTTTCCCTCCCGCAACCGCTTTTCTCATCCTACTTTGTTTTATAGAGAATCTATACACGTCGGAACTACTTACGTGTTCAGCAACAGGCGGCTGTTTCCTTTTATACGTGTTCCTTTCAATCTTTTACATCGCCAACTACTCGATTTCAATAACATATCTTAAGCAAATCAACTGCTTTTATTCTAAACTGTTCCTTAATAAAGAATTATGGATGGAACAAAAAATACTATGTTTACTTTCGCAATGAGATAATTATTATTTGAAAATAAAGATCTTTATGTCTTCGTGTGAAATCGGACAGGCTTAGGTCTGTCAATTTTTAAGGGCCACGTGTATTATATCGATGTCGCTGAAACAGTCGAGTGTCGTATGCAGTTCGGCGAATCGACTGACGACCAGAAGTCGGAGTGCCTCTTTAAGCCACTCGAACAAATTTTGAGTCTTTATCCTTTTTGAAAAAAAAAAAACGTCTGCAGGCAAATCAAAGTATTTCTAGATATTCCAATTCATATATTACCTAATTAGGGATAAGTGGTTTCCACTTTTTTTTTTTTAGAATAAGAATTAACTTAATTTAATTTAATTTAATTTAAAGAAGAATTTAGAATAAGAATTTATTTAGAAGTAATAATGGACAGTTAAACCCTCTTCAAAAAAAAAGGCTATTTCAACAATCTAAAATATATCATATAATTCAGTGATTTTACTATCCCCATATTTATCTGGTCGTTGATAATAAAGACGTAAGATTAAATATTTGCCGCGTGCCTTGGCAGGTGCCAAGAACAGGGCGCCCTTTATGCCTCAAATTTTCACCCACGCGCCGCTGGCACCCGGTAAAAAAAAAATAGAGAGAGAGAGAAAACAAACTGAATAAAACTTCGTGTCCCAGCAATGCCCCGAGGACTTGGCATAATTTTCAAGTTGTAGCCTCGGAATTAAAATCTTTTTGTACAACACACGCTCGTCCAATGACAGGAGAAGCACGTTGTTTCGACATATGTCGTTCGATAATCAATTCCGAATCCATCGAATTCTATCAATAGAGGGAGGACAAAGACATAATTTTCGCAACTTATCCATCGTCACGTTTTTGTCCCTGTTCACACTCTTTTCACATCGAACTCGATGACTAAGTTGAAACAGATTCAAAGTCTGGAGAAAATAATTAAAATACAGTCATATCAAAATTCATCCGATCTTTTTATTTGAGTAAATGAGTCAAAAATTCGCGAATCAATAAAATCAACGAAGAAAATCCATAATTTATTTTCTAAAGAAAATAAAGCTCATTAGCTCGAGAGTTTCAAGTGGATGGAAAACGAGTTCGAAAAGTTTTTCTTACCCAACAATACTGTACTCATTGCGACGCGAATGATTGATGACGTCCAGATAATCGCGAAAGTCCCGCGAGATTTGGGAAAGCCTTTAAAAATAATCCCTACCGAATTACGTCCCTAATGGGCAAACCATTAATCCCCCTTTACGTCGGTTGATCTCCATTTCGCCTTACGCGAGAAAACTCGCTTTTGCTCTACTTGGAATTTGCCGTTATTTTTGCAGATAAAATCACGTCATAACCTTAGCATGAATATCATTTTTATTCTCGTCGAGACAAAGCTCGAAAGCAAGAAAGTGGTTTCAATTATAAATTGTTGGTTTATAAACGTCTTCTTAAGATACAGTTACAGCAAGATAAAAGGTAATTTAAGTTCAGAATTTTATTCCAAAACCACCGGTAAGCAATTTCAAAGTTCTCATTATTATCTTATGGAATTGTCAATTCTATCGATTTCGTTTCCTTAATCATAAAATTACATATACGAGTGATTTTAAACATTCATCGCCTCGAGTAAAGTTTTCTTTGAAATTTAATTGGCCCGTAAATTAACTCTCCCCACTCAGTTTTTATTGTTTTGACCTCGAGAGCCTTAGGTCATTAATCATATCGTTATTGAAATATTAAACCTAACGATTACACTGTTATGACGGGTTAAACCCCTTTTATTAAGTGATCAACATTTGTAAGGTACGATTCGTAAAGTGAAAGGGTTAGAGAGCATAATGTCGGACACGCCCCTTTCACGTTGGTTAACCTATCCAAATGAGACGGGCTTCTCTCTCGAATGCATCTAATTACGTAATGAAAAAGTTTCGCAGGTGCGGATCCCCGGAGGCGTAAGAAGGGTTAAGCAAATCAAAGCGACCGCTCGATTGGCCAACCAGATAAAGGGGTACGAGAAAGGGTGTAGAAAATCAATGCTGTTCGACGCCATCTTGCGTTTACCCCAAAACATTTTCATATAAACTATGGATCATTTACAACAATTTAATCTCTGATAAATGTTTATTAAAAATGTTTTCAATAATTAATAAAAAAAGAAAATTCTGGATGTAGTACGGTCTCGAAATTTCTTATTGATAAATATTTGTAATCACTCAAATCCGACCTCCAATAATGTTTTAGTAATAAAAATTTCTTTTCAGACTAAATTGGCATGTGTTATTCTTCTATTTCAAAGCTAACGTTTCGTTACATAAACTGCAACCTCATCAGAGCCAGAGAAAATAATGTTTACCAATTTTTGAAACTTTTTCCTTGATCACTTGAATAAGAAATACCCAGGAAATTAAGATCGCGTCTAATTTGGTAAAGCCATTTTTGGCACTTTTGATGGCCATCGTCGTAAACGTATCTCTTCAGGATCGATCCATCCATCCCTTCATAATACTTTTGGATATTGGTCGGTAAAAGTAGCAGAGCTTTATACAGAGTGTCAACCCCTGGGCGAAGCTTCTCCTTTCTTCTTGATGTCCTTTCCCCAGTAGATTGCAACGGTAGCAGCGTGTGCGCTTATGTTCACGGCGTTGGCGGAATTAATTATTTAAGGGAAAGAAATGGCGCACTCTCGAGCGATCTTTCACTCCCTCGCATCGTATCGCGGCACGTACCCTCGCCACTGAATCGAGACCCGTAAGCCCAACCGGTGGGGGCGACGATATAATTATGGTCGATGGGCGGGTCGCCTCGAGGTCGAAGTTTCTCGCAAGTGGGGTATAAAGCGGCTTCAACTATTCATGTTTTCATTACCAAAACCACCGGGTTGGAAGGGATTTTATCTTACGTCGCGAGCACTTTCGTCTTTTCCTAACACCCGATACACCTCGTAATTAAGGTGCTCTTAACTCGTGAAAAAATTATTCTCATAAAACCGAGCAGATGCGAACATTGTGATATGAATTAATTATGATACGAACTTTCGGAGAGCACACCCGGATGCCGGGCTCATTTTCCGTCGTAAACTTCGCGCAACTTTTTCCATCGAATACAGGCATTGCCCTCTCTAAGAACATTTCATTGTGGTCTGAAAATTTTTTAGATCATCGCCTTTCAAGTCACCAAACAGAACAAATTAAATACATCGCCATCTTATCCTATTTTGGAAACAAGTTGTGTCCTGTCGTTTCGTTTGCTTTAACGAAATTTCAACGCTTCCTTTATTTACTTCTCATTTAAATATCGTAATTATTTCGACGACGATTAATAATTTCGTTCGACCCTCGATTCCATGACTACAAAGGCCAAAAATAACCGACAAGTAAAAACGGCAAAAGGCTTTTCTTCGGGTTCCTTACACGTAGGCGGCTGTTTCAGGAAAAGCCTGTTATCTGCTCTTTGTTCCAGCGTTCTTGCGCCCATTGTAAAAGAGTTCGCCTCTTTTGTACTTCGCGGACCACTGTTCTCGACTATTGTTTCCTACTTTCGCCCAAAAGAAGTCGAAGAAATTTATCGAGCCTCGTTCCCTCGCGCCATCTCTTCCTCCCCCTTTTTTTTTCTTCTCTTAAGAATTTTTCGTAACGCCATCAAAAGTCGCTAAATGAATCGCATGTTTTCCAATGGCCCGGCAAAATGAGAATGAAGCCATTCAATTCTCGAATTAAGATTTCCTCCGAATTTTAATGACTGAACTTTCTACGCAATTTCAATGGCCAAGTTATTATAAGAAATGAATTAAGGACCTGTTATTAAAGTCGATATTCTCGAACGTTAAATTTTATGTTCAATTTTGTACATAGTTTATTTTTATTTTTTTTTTTTTTTGTAAAAAGGAAATCAAAACACGAACCAATGTAACTTAGGCACCACTTCACACGTGATCCTGTTTGCCATACGATACTTTTCTTTACGGTTTCTCTATCTTTTGGGGTTTTAGCATCGATTTCGGTTTGTCTAAAGTTTATCTTTCTTTTATCGCTGGCTTCCTGCAGCATATCTATATGACATTTGCGTGAAATCCAAGTTTTGAAGAAACGACAGAGGGTCATATACGAAGCACACTGATGCTCTAACTATCGATCGTGGTCAGGGTGAAACGTAGAGGCGAAGGGTAGCTTATTGGTCAGTTGCAGTGCACACCCCTCGTGTGGCCAGAGGGTTGGATGGAGAGAACAGGGGTAACGTCAAAGGGGGCTCTAACCCTATACTAGACAACCCAGATGGGGGAATTATATCTACTATCTGACGTATCCAGCACTTTCCCAAAATACGTGGAATCTCATATTTCTTCCATAATCCTGTATCCTTACATTTTTTTCCACAAAAATTATTTTCTAATATATAATCCAAATGATTGTACCTGATTTGGTCGCAATGGAAATAATGGTGCATTTAACAAAATGTTTTATTAACGTTTAAAATAATCGAATAATGATTTCTTCCTTTGATTGGTCGATTACTTTTGCTCTTAAGACGGATCAATCGCAAAGAAGGTACGGCGACGACGTGAAATATTTGTGAGTTAAGAAATCGGCCATTATTATACTGATGGCGTAAGGGATTAATCCTGTTGTTTTGAGTGGCACGTCGTCGTAAGCTGGGCAAAGGTAAACGAACGAACGAACGGGGACGGACGATGGTTTTCGGCGGAGATTTAGTTCGTCGCCCCTCTTCTTTTGGTGATGCTTTTGATTCAGATCAAGGAGACCAAACGACGTGCCATCGATCTCCGCGATCTCATCTTCGTCGACTGCTTCGACCCTTTCCGACTTCTTCCGCTGTCATTTTTCTCCGCTGATAATTTTTTCCTGCTCGCTTTTTTTTCCAAGAAAATAGAGAAAAAGTATGTCACACATCAATGAAGACAAAGCGACGTTGTCGAGTCCGTTCAATGATTAATGGCGCTTTAATTCCAACCAAGTGGACTTGATATCATTACAGTTTATTTTGCACTAAAATCCTATCACGATATAAGTTGAAATACAATAAAACAAAAAAAAAGTTATATTTATTCATTTCGTCATCCGATGATTAATAAATCGTCATTTTATTATGATCCAATTAATAAACAACATAAATGAAATTATAATCCAATTTCTGACCGGGTGAAATTTCGCACGACCTTCTCCGCGAGGTTCTTTGTACTCTATTCGACTTTCTTTTTCTTTCAAGGACGATTAACCTCCTTTTTCTGTAGGCATCAGGGTGGCCCTGATGTTAACCCATTAGGATGTCTGTCAAAGGACGGCAGACAGGTATAGAAGGCCAATCCAAGAGCTCGCTTAAGGGCTTGTAATTATCGGCGACTTTCTTTCAGCGCCGCGCCGGAAGTAGGAGGCCTTTTTGAAAGCTCCTAACTTACTAATTATCCCAGCGAGGAGACATTATGAGATCGTTTACGAGCCGCGAAATTCGATCGCTTTTTAGAAACTGACTGATTGACGAAAGGGGAAAAAGTTTGAGGAAGAGTTTGCTGTAGGTAATTGGGGTACTTGGATTTCTATGGAGATGAAAACCAAGCGCACGCATGATTTCGTCAATTTACTTCAGAATTCTTGTCGATGCGGTGGTCCGAATGGATCCTTAACGTTCCAAGCGAATGGTTCGAGTTTTAAAAGGGTTTTTAGGTACGAGGAAGATTATCCCTTGTTGTTCGGTGTGTCGAAGGTTATTTCTAAGAGCAAAACACGACATTAATACCCTTATAAAAAGTGGGACTTCAAATAAGATGTGATATCAAAAGTTGAATTAATTTTAAAGAACCTTTACAAACAATCTTAAGGATTTATCATTAGGGATGTTTTCTTCCTTTCCAGTTCTAATGATTTGGCATTTCTTTTGAAGTAGCCGAGCGAATTTTTTTTCTACTCTTTTTCCAAAATTTTACCCATCCGTTCTCCGTGATTTTTCTTGATAAAAATAACAGGGATGATAAAAAAGCCATCGCAGGAAAGTTCCGGCTTCGCGATTCGACAATCCGTCTTTCCGCCATCTGCCGGCTATAACGACTTGCTCGAAGAGTTGCGCGAGAATAATGCACTCCAGAGATATACCTTGATCCCCGAAATCCATCCCCGTCCGCAAAACTTTTGCCACGCCGAAACTTTTATTCGAACAATCTCTTTCGGAGATCACAACGAACGCGGACACAACGGTGAAATGGTATCAAATATTCTATGAATTCTAAGCTGGAAATGAAGGCTTCCTGTCACCTTAACAAGAAAATTTAGATACCGAGTATTATTTAGAGGGATACAGAGAAACACCTTTTTCAACAGCTGAAGAAAACAGCTATATCATTTTGTGCGATACTTGGCATATATATATTTTTTTAAAAAAGAAAGCGAAGTTAAATTGGAAAGACATTTTTGTCATGGATAATTGATTCAGGGAAACGCCGCAAATGGTAAAGACAGAAATGGTTAACATGAAAATTTTATTTTCCAACTTTTAATCGCCGTTTAATTCCTTTTGCGGTTTAGAACCGTAGTTATTGATCAATGCACATTGTCTCAGGAGTATTCCTTCGCATAGTTTTCTAACGAAAAAGTTACGACAGGTCAACGAACTGATTAACGTTTCTAATAATATTTTTTTACTCGTAGAAAATCATGAGGACTTTGAAAATTTTTCTGCCGCCAGCTGCGTATGAAATCTATGCAATATTACATTTCAAAATTTCATAATTGCCTCATCACGTTTTTAGCCCTTTGAAACGTGGCGTGAATTTTTTTGATGTTCCGTTTTCTAGATTCCTCCGCCAAAAAGGGAATGATTAATTACACTTACAATTCTCGCCTTATGGTTGGAAATCAATTACCAATGGGCGAGAAACACTCATTATCATGAATCATGAAAATTTCTGCTTTTGTGCTATTGTTTAAGGTAAACAATTAGAAATGTTCATTGCCCTTTGAAAAGGCAGCGTGATGTAAATATATTTTTTTTTTTCATTTTCCATCCTAATTCTAATAAGAAGCGAATGAGTTTCAGACTTGATTTTTTGAAGATAAAAAGAGCGAAGACCTATACGTCAGACTTTGGAGTTAGAAAGCTTCGCGAATGAGATTATGTAGAAAAGGGAGATAGCCAAACAGGAGAAAAAAATAACATTTCTCTTTTGCAAACTGTCGCAATAATAATAAACAATGGAAATTTGAGGCATATGAAAATTACAAAAAAAGTTTCTAAATTCTAAACAGTGCCTAAATTTAATTAAAAACAATTTGCATCTATTTCTTTTATTTTATGAATTTGAACACTTCTTTTTCTTGCACGTGCAACAGCAGAAAAAAAAAAAAGAATAAAAGAACCGACTCTAAACGATCAGGTTGAAAAAGAACTCTTTCCCTAAAGAACGTTAGAATTAAAAAGTGCCAACCTGCTGAAAGTGCATTGTGGGCCAAAGGGTTGCTACCTGGTTGTAGCTTCTACTACCTGCGTCTATGATCTTCAGAAGAAGGGTTCAAAGCCAAATCCAGACCTAGACTCAGAGACCTTTTAGTCACCACTGCCTAACCCTCTCTCTAACCCCATCTAATGTTGCGTTGCGGTAAACGCGTGTCCTGGTGCAGGTGCCACTTACGTTATGTTGCGTTAAACACGAAATGAGAGGGTTTCCCGAGGCGCGACAGAAGGGTTACGACCCTTCGCAGGTGAACCTGACCTGAACTCTTTCTTTCTCTTTCTATTGCTTTTCCCATGCATCATGATTTCCCTGTATACTGTTCTGTTTCTGTGTTCTCTTTCTTTCTCACGTATTAATCCTCCATCAACAATTGTGGAAATTGTGATCGTTTACGTGTTATCGTGACGTGCTCCTCTTTTCGATACGCAAATAAGGACGACGCCTGTCGCACTCTTGACAATTGTCATGATTATATAGATGGGGAATAAGAAAAATGATAGGTTAGTGCCTTTCGCACTTGATCGTCGTTCATAATTGCGGTTTCCATTGATAGTTCCTGCTAATGTTGGTCTCATTGGATTTTGTTTGAGAAGTAAAAGAGGGAAAAGAGTAATTATATACCATTTTGTATACTTTAAGTTTTTGGTATTGTCAAGTGAATTGGTTGATTCAATTTGATTTTACTTTTTGAGCAGAGGTTTATATTTTTTACAATATAATATTTTTACTTGAAAACTGAAATGATCGAAAGTCATGTATTTAAAAGACATAAAAAACTTAAATAATAAACTCTTAAATATATACAAATATGTTGCAAATGAAATTAACAATTTGCTTTTAAGTAGTTTTCATGGAAACCCTTCAAATGAAATATTTAAACCCGATGCAATTTCATCAAATTGGTATTTAACCACTACCATCATAGATGACCTTCAAATGGAGGGAACTGAACGTTCACAATCTACCAACATATCATTATAGAAACGTTTAAACTATATCAAATGATATGCAGCAAACATATGCCTGTATAAATCATTATGAAGAAACATTTCAAAATGAACTCTAGCACACAATATCTTTTTAAAGAACACAGTTTAAAATTATATCTAAATATTCTCTCTCGTTCACTAATCTAGATTATTTTAATTCGATGAAAATCAATGTAAAAAAATTCACAGGCATCATCGATAAATCATAAAATTTACAATATTTAAGTGTCCTGAATAAAGTATAAATGCAAAGAAATAATGTGCAAGTTCCTTTTATTCCTAAACAGAAATGTCCCCAATTCATCGGCTCTCGTGCAAGGAAAGTTTTCATACGAAGGCTATAAAAGTCTTGTTTCATCGAGCGGAAGAACATATCGTTTTCCGATTGCTCGCGACTCGAGGGTCGCAATAAAAACGCCACACCAAACAGAAAATCCTAAGTATAACCCTATCTGCAGAAACGAGAATTCCTCTGTTACAGTAACAAAACAGGTTCACAGGTATTAGGATATTTGTGTTGTTGTTTGAGGATTGAGATTCGCAGGTAGAGACAAATTGATACAGCAGCAAGGGTTACATTACGTCTCCACTGGAGAGATCTATTCGATTTAATTTATTACGTGACGTATTAATTCACCGTCCCGTAAACCAGGTAGCTGCTTCGGGATTGGCGATTCTTTTTTTTTTTATTTTTTTTACTTTCGTTCTTTTCTTTTTTTTCTCTTTCGTTCCCTAGTTAATATGGGGGGAAGGGGAGGATGCGCAATAGAGAGAGGAGTAGCGCGCGCCGCGCACGCGATCAGGTAGATGAAAAAAAAGGTATACCGAACGGTGAGGTATAAAAAACTGATAGGGAAGAGACAAAGAGAGACGGAGAGAGAGAGAGAGAGAGAGATTATAAAAGAGGAAGATAAAAAATTGAGGGGTGTCATTTGGTTTTGTTTAAAAAAATCTTTGTAAATTTATCTAGGTTCAAAATGTTTGTTAATATAACTGAGGACAATTTCGTCTGATGTTTCCAATTAACTTTCTAAGCGCTTAAAAATCAGTCCAATTGCATTATCTTTTTAGACATTCATTAATGAGAAATAATTAATATGAGAAATTACAAATGAGAAATTAAATAATAATCTAACACAATAATTAACGATACGAAATAATCATACAGTATATAATTATAATCATTTTGTTCTAAGTAATGTTAAATGAATCAAAGTAGAACAAACTGTATTTAAAATTGTGTTGGCGATAGAAAAAAAGATCGAACTTTGAAGAAACAGGTAAAATTTTAATAACACTTTGATGACTTCTACGATATGTTAACATTGTTAACAATCTATCGACGATAATAAACGAACGCGTTTTTTTTTTCTATTAATATAATTATCAGATATTAATTTTCATGAAGTGTTACGTAAAGCATTATGGTAAACTAGTTCAAGAACGTCTTTGCGTTAACATATTAATATCGCATTTATTGATGATTCGTCATAGTAATTATAATAAACACAATTAACAACATTTTTGAAACGTGAATAATACTTAACTCTTAATCATTGACATCAACAAGAGAGCCTTGAAAATCAACGTTGGAAATTCGACCGTTTTATAATTATAGCCCATAACCAATTGAACGAATGTCAATTTTTCATGCACGTGTGTTGTTGGCCTTAAAAATATATCATAACGACGACTTTATAACCGTGTGTAACGGAACTCGAAATCGAAACCCGATTTAAAAATTTCCAATTCCAAGCTTCTGGGGGAAAGAAAGCGTTAAACCAAACCAAACCGAAAGTTCTCCGTTGGTCCCTTTCGCGTATGGCGTACGGTTTGTTCGGTTGCTTTTATATTCGTGGATGTCCAGACTGCCAAGTCGGGGGTCAAGGGGTTGGCCAGCTGCTGCTGGACAGTTGTGCAATCTGCACGACGCCTATAGGGTGAGAAAGGGCGCAGGGAGAATTTTCAAAGAGTGCCCGGCATGGGAAGCCAGAAAGAGAAGAAAAGGACGAGGACAGACGGAGGATTGGTTGCAACGAAAAATGAGGGGATCCATCTCTTTTAACTCCAAAGACATCAGGAGGAACAGAGACAAGGAGAACGACGGACAGAGCGAGAACAATGGTCATCTCTGTTTCTCGTCGTGTATCATTTGTATTTGTATTATTGTTCGAACTCGATAGCTTGGAACGAAACTTGGACATTGTGGGGAGGACTAGGACCCTCCCCACCCCTTTTGGAATCTCTCTCTTTCTAAGTTTTATTACTCACCCTACTTCGTGCCGAGTCCCTTTTGGATTAACGTAAATGTAAAATGATTGCGAGAATGACTTTGATGAGAAATCCGTGTTCGTTATTTATTAAGCTTGATTTATTTCTAGTGGAATTTTTGGGGCAAAAGTTATTTCGAATGGTTTCCAACAGTTGGGGGTTTATAATTATTTAAGTGGAAATTGCCTTTTCAGAAGAGGAGAGTTAATAAAAATGAAAATATCTTTATTGCAATCATAAGTAAATTCATGCAAGGTTTGTAAATGTTTTAACGTTTATATCGCGCAGTTAAGCGCCCTGAATAATTTTTATATATCTTCATTTCTTCTCCAACTGAATAGCTGGAAACATAAATTTTCTACACCCTCTTACAAACTCTCAATTTCCTTTCCATCCAATTCTTTATTTTTCATATTGTTAGTTTATTTTTACAATCACATCAATAACAATCAATCCCTTCAGATTAACCGAACTGTAAAATAACTGCAATAATAAAAATGACGACTTTGACGAGAAATCCTGGTTTGCGCTTATTAATCTTGATTTATGTGCGATTCGAGTTTGACGCTAGGTGCTAAGAGCCTCGGCTCTTGGAAGCCTTTTCGGAATATTTTATGAGCCGATGCTTAGTGCGGAGATTTATGTGTTTTGTTTTGAGATTATTTATTTCTCTCTAAGAAGCTTCATTTGAATGCATAGACGTTCTCTTCGACAATGTATAAATTGAATTTTCGTCTAATACTTGTTTTACACAGCAGCTGATCTTTGATATTTAAAATAAACATCTTTTAACAAACAGAGAGAAAAAAAAAAAAAACGAAACAAAAGAATTAAATAAAGCCAAAATCAACAATAAAAAAACAAAAAATTGTCGTATTATAATGATTCATGCTTTTGGTACCCTTTCGGCTGAAAAGTTTATGACAAGTTTACTTCGTGCATTCACTATTATTGCAGCTATTTGGGAAAGCGCAGTGTGACGGCGGCAAGCCGTCAGCTGCCTCTGAAGCGGAAAACACGTGTTGCGAAAGATAATGTCTTAACGCACGTCCGAGGTAGAATGACCAAGAGAATTTCAAGTAGTCTTCGAGACTTCATTAATCTCCTACGTTCGCACCTCCTGACGCGGCGCTATCTGCCCTGAGTTACGATCTCAGGAACCTGGTATACCATTATTATTATTATCTCCTCAAAAAGTATCTTTTCCCATTTGATCACGGAATGACAGGAAGCGAGTTACGAGCTCACGAATATTCATGGTGCAATTCTAACAACAGTTTTGGACTTGTCCCATGAGAAAAAACCAAACGCAAATGATTTATCATTTTCCCGGAAATTCAGTACGTTTTTATTTTTTCAATACTTTTCGGAGGAAACCATTTTTAATAAGTTTCCATCTTAATGTTGAATCTTAATTTTTCCTGACTTTACGTGAGTGAGAAGTATCAAAGGCAAATCAGAAATAAATTAACGTTTGTTTGTAAACGTAATTGAATTCTGTTTTTTTTTTTTCTCAATTAAAATCAAAGATTTATTACGCCATTTTATATAAAAGTGGCGCCATTGCGCTGGGACAAGCTTCGCGCAACCCTTCAATTGTTTGTGAAGGGTTAACCATCACTCGGCCCCTTTGCTTCTACCCTTTCGCTTGTTCTCTCTTAGACAGGTTTCAATGTTCCTGTCACAATGAGGCAGTTCAATCATTGGCTGTCTCGTTTTTCCTGGACCTGCCTTCATAAAAGAGTTAGCAGTAGCTCTTGCATCAGTACTCATTCACAAAAAAACGAGAGACCTTGACTTTTCTCTTTATTGTAAGTTTTATAGATTCTGGTTATAAACCAGTTAGTGTTACAATGACGAAGTTGGTCAAGGTTGTTTTTACAACGAAAAGATTGAAACCTCCAAAACGAGTTACATTACAAAATTCGACCACATTTATGATGGCACAATTACAAAGAGAAATATAAATCTAGTTTTTTTTTTTTTCGTTTACTGACAGATTATATTAATATACGAGTTAAAAAAGTATTTCTTCCTACATAAATCATTACAATAAAGTCAATATCTTTATAATTATTAAAATTTTACAATAACAAACATCCAAGGAACATTGAACGATATCATTTTATATACCTCATAATGCTTGTAACTGATAAATAAAATGTCACGTGGCCTTAATGCGTGACCCTTAATCTCCTTGCGCAATTAAGTATCAACGTAAGCTATCGACTTTTATGTACCATAAAATCGAAATCAACCAAAGTGATTGTTATCGTATATATAATGCAGATATATATATGAAAGATCATAAAGAAAAGTGCGTAGTTATTCATTAAAAAAAAAAAAAAAAAAAACGTTAATACACGATAACAAAAAACAATATTGCTGATCAAATAAGATCCATAACTTCAATCCCATCGGGTAAGGAACAAAAGGAAGAAGAAAAATCCATTGTTCGCCACTTTAATGGTCGCAAAGGAGAGTCCACTGTAATGAAAATGTTACTAGCAATTGTTTACTCCGGATAAAGTAAACAGTCAGACGAGGAATAATAATCAAAATGGAAACCGTTTGTTCGTCGATAGAAATCACTGCAATGGGATAAAACGAAAGGGGAGTGGAAGGGTGGAGACAGAGTGGGAGGGGGGGAGGGGGAGTTGATCTGTTGTGACCACCAATTCTCAGTTACAATTCAAAGGGGATGAATGCAATGTGGGAGTCAGAATCAGTTAGAACCCCTAAATCTAAGTATCTGGACAACGCCACGTTATACTGTCAAAGTCATTTCCAACTGATGTTACACGCGATTGGTCTGAATATCGACGAAATTAAGGAGCGTGTAATGGCCGTGGAAAGGAAAATGTTTTCTTCATTGGAATTTCAAAGTTGGACAGTAAAATTTATTTTATCAGAATAACTTGTTCAATTTTTTTTTTTTTTGATGGGAGAGAAACCGTTCTTTTCCTCCAATAAATACTTCCACGTAATTTCCAATATAATTTTTTTCAATGCACTTTAATAAAAGGTATAAATTTAGCGATACCAACGTGTTAAGGTGCAGAAGAATGTGACATTATAAAACGCACAAGCTGCGGTCCTAAAGAAGAATAGGAAGGTAATACCGCCTTTGCACGAGGCACTAATTCCTGGTTGACGCGATCGAGAAGCCAGCAACGCCACACCACGTGTCAGGATAAAAATCTCGGATTTTCTTCTACTTCTTGAACCCTCGTAAAATCAGGCACGTTGCCGCCACCTCGCGCGCCGTCTCGTCTTCTTTATCCTTCCGCTATGCTCCGGTGTTTGTGTGCGGCCATAGCTCTCTCACTCGTCGTGCGTCTGAAAGACTTTGCGCGGTGTCGTAAATAAATTTTACCTCTTTTGTGCGTTCCCTTACAAAGTCGAAACTTTTTCACTCGAATTATTGTCACGGGAGAATAATTGTAAGCCGAAAGAAAGAGACATAGAGGACACTGCGTTCAATCCGAAGTTGTGGGACAAATTGTACTTATGATGTCAAAGTTTAATCACCTCTTTACACGGTTCTGATATCGAACTGTCGAGATTGTGGAATTGTTTTAATTCATCTTAAAACATACAAATGATACAGAGAAAAACCTCGACCAAAAATCCTTTCCCGAAAGAAAAGAAAACAGTAACGTAAAAGGAAAGAAAAAAAAGGAGAAACCAACATAATTTACCTTTACCACGAAACATTAATAAATTTACGACCGCACTAATATACAAAACCCTTGACGAAGAAGAAGAATTCAATAAAGGAGAAAAAAAAACTCCATATAATATCATACACAAATTTATGACTATAATAAATAAAGCATAAACTCGTTGCTTCCTGTCCGGCTCTTTTCAAACCTTTCATGCACACGCAGAGCGAGTGGGCGTGGAGAAAATAATTATCAATATTAAAATCGTTCATTCGTCAACCGCGACTTAATTTATATGGATCGGATCTTTTTTTTTAATTATTTTTAATTCTTTTAAGCCGAACGATCGGGCGGCGGGGGAGGAGGGGAGATAGTTTTTGGGGAACAGGCGTGGCCCATCATGGGGGCGTACGAGGTGAGTTTCAGTATTGCTCGCCGATGGCACGCGACCGCCGTTTCTTTTTATCTTTCCTTGTTCTCTCTGTCCTCCTCACTTCTTTCAACGCGATCGTAGCATCTGCTACCGCCGATACGTCTACTCACCCAAACAAACCACGCATGTTTTTTTTTTTTTTTTTTTGCGAACGCGTGCTGGAGAAAAGTGATGTTTTAAAAACTGCATTGTGTCGTTATGACAAACAGTGCTGGAAAACTTTTTTGTTTCTGTTTCAATATGTGTCTGAAATTTGCATCGTTTCATTCATCGAAAATTATCAAAAACGATAAAATTAAGGGATGTGAAGTAGGTCATTAGAAATCATTTCAGCTTAAAATGTTTTCTAAGGGTGAAAATTATGATTTCTAATTTACTGATGAATTAATCGATGCAAATTTCAGACGCGTGTTTTAATCAGGAAAAGTAATGTTATTAAGATTATTTAGTGAAGATCAGACGATAAAATAAATGTCTGATCGAATCAATACAGGAAAAACGAGATCAACCCCTGTCACCTCTTTCTCTCCGCATCATCTTTTACCATTTTTTCAACGGCCTCGCTCTCGATTTTTATTATCGCGTGTCCCATAAAAAGAAACAAAACAAAAACCTCGAATAAGGAAAAAAAATGTAAAAAGCGGGGGAACGAGTTTGAAAAAAACTCACAGGGTCCATTCGTACGCAGATGCGTGTTAACATTTATTTTCTTCTGTCACTTTTCATTGCCACGAAGGAAGATTGGTTTGTCCTCGTCGGCCGTTTGGAAACCGAAACTCTCTCCTTTCTGTGTTCATCCGGCATTATTCCGTGGACGTCGAAACCCCGTGCGTAACGAATGCACGTTTTTTTTTTTTTTTTTAAGAAAAAACGCTGAAAATATCACGATTTTTGGGGTGACACGCCAATAGCAAATCTGGAGCTCTTTTTCACTATCGGAAACGTTTGAAACGGCGTTAAAGGATTTTCTTGGATATTCGTAAAATGATTCTGAATTGTAGATGATTATTTAACGATAACAAAAAATTAACAACCTCATGAATATTTCACAAACCTTTAAGGGAAAGTGGAAAATTAGATTTTGAAAACAATGGCGCAGTTGATCTCGCCGATTCCTTTAAGATTCTCTGAAAAAAAGGAAGAAATATATATATAAAAAGTATATCCTGATCCTGGAAACGATAAAAGTGAAAATCTTAATTTTTCGTTCAAATTGAAAAGTGCTTTTTATAACTCGAATATCTACGGATTCTCGTTATTTATTTTCGAATTTTATAAGGTTTGCACGATGAGTCCCCGAAGGATATTTTTTCCTTTCTTATCTCGCGTTGTCTTAAAAAGCGTCTTCCTTGCTACCTGGACGAAAAATCTTGTAATAAAGAGCATTGCGCGCGATGATGCTTTTCCCTTTCTTTTTTTTTTTTTTTTTTTTTTTTTTCAG
>JABFQA010000588.1:0-18458 GCA_022817065.1 Probaryconus sp. ZL-2020 | reverse complement strand
TTTTAAAGGAAAAAAGTAAAAGACTCGTAATAAATAATAATGAATATCAACAATAATTTGCGAATGAGATAATGGATTGAAAATATTTACGCACATAACCTTTTACATAATTAAAGTCGATTTCAATAATTATAGTCGGCGTTGCTATTCTTTACTAAGCTTACACGAAACGTGAGATTTCGATTTGAAGATCCATTTACTTTTTCTACTTAGCGTTATAAAACTAAACCGTTTTCTTTGTAATTGAAACCCATGGCAGAATGTTGTTATTAATATTTCTATTTCTTACCCAGCAGTTTCGATGATGATGACGAATATACGTTGCAAAATGAAACATACGTCCACTTAACACGAATGCATGGAGCAACAATTGAATTATGTCAAATCGTTTGAAACAATACGTGTAAGAGCTTTGGAATTGGAACATTTAAATGTTTCTTTTGCCAATTGAAATGCATTCGTTCAAACGTGAAACTGGAAAACTGTGTTTAAAAAATTAATTAAATTTTTTTCTTAAAAAAATTACTAATTTCAGTTTTATTAACATTTTTCATTTTATATCTATACCTCAGTATTATCTAATAAAATATGAGTTTTATCAAATTAATATTTATCCGTATCTTTTAATTTATGCGTATGTTAGCACTCGTGCTAGATTAATTTTTATTATTTTTTTTTTTTTCAAAGCATTTTTACGTGTCAACGAACTTTGTTGTATGATGATCACGATGAGAATGAGGATGAGGATGACGATGGCGATGATGATAGAAGCAAAAGAAAGTATGTCCGTCTGTACAAAGGCAAGCTCCGTGCTTGTCTCGTGCAACACACCCACCCAAGTAACAATTGTCCTCGTCATTGCCAAGAGCCTTACAATTAGGAATAATTAAAAACACTTAACGCGCCAACACAACACAGGTTCAAACCGTTATTACCGTGACGACGTTTTCTATTAAAAGTCACAGAAACAAAATAGAAAGAAATCCATCCTTCCCTGATAATCATATTTCCTTTCTTAAAAAAAAAAAAAAAAAAAAAAAAAAAAAAAAAAAAAAAAATCACCAAAATCGATTATGAAATTCAAATTCTTCGTTTTTCACTTGTTGTATTGTAAAAAAATTGTGAACAAAATGTTATCTATTTAATTTCTTTCTTTTTATTTCAGATGTAATAAACAGTTTTTTCGTAGTTGTTACGTGTTTATTACAAATGCACAAGCAATTACTTTTTTATGGCATATCCAATTTTCAAGTAATTCCGACAAGTTGTGGTCTTGATTATAACACTGCCGTTCAAAAACATACAAGCCTTCGGGGAATGTTGAATGAACGTTTATGAAGGGTATTGACCTTTCAATGAACGTTTTTAAAGGTTTCTGTGTTATTAAGGCAATTTAAAAGAGAACGTATCCTTTCAGAAACTCTTTATTTCAAATGTTATATTTCTAAAACACAATTTTTTTTATTTAGAAAAACTAAACGAATTTATTACGATACAGACAAAAAATTGCAATTTCAGTAGTACAGATTACATTTGGTCAGACACAAAAGTACATTTACAATTGAATCCTTTATTTTCATTTTGAAAGAAAAATGTTAATCTTCTACATATATTTATTGTCTGTATCTTCATTTTCCAAGACAAATGGCAAATTGTACTTAACCCTTTTTTTTTCTGTACGTCAAAATGATTATTTAATTCTGTTATAAATGTAATAGCTTTTTAGTTTGGGGATACTTGGTGGATTATAAGATCACTCGTTACTCGTAAATCACTTTTACTGAAACGCTCTCGCAAAAACTACTACAACATTTGGTATGTCGACATCTAAAAATGGGTCACTTTTTACCGTTCCGCTACTTTTGCTATAAATTATCATGTAAGGTCAACAGAATGCCCATTCGAGCGGCTCTTTTAAAGTTAAACTCTCGCGAAGAGGGAAACGCTTGCGCAAAACGTTTATTCGCCAACGATCGTTTCAAAAAGTGAAAATGCCATGCATCAGAAAATTAGTGATGTTTCTATTTTTCGATAAATAAGTATCGACGCAATCCAACACTGTTGGTCTTCTTTTTCCTCTTTCTTACACGAATGAGATGTTTACTCCAATGCCCTGCTTTCTACATTGGATTAGATGAAAACAAATATTTGCTTCATAAGGGTACTTTCTGCCACTCCAAAACTCACGTTTGATATATTACAACGGAGGCTTTTAATTCATTTTTAATAATTGTTACACGTTATTTTAATTACACAACTTTAAGACTTTTAAATAAATATTTAATAGCAGTTCTATATCATTAACCATAATTGCAAGATAATTAAATTTTGTATGCAATTCTTCAGATTTAGTAGAACATTTTTTTTTTTGCAAGATTTGTTATTTTGCAAACTGTCAAACTGAATGCAAATTGAGTTTTTCGTATTGGAGTAAATTTACCAAATGTTATTTCCTGAATCAGAATATATGGTTAACGAGGAGTTAAATGATCGATTAATAAATGAATGGCGCAATTTAGAAAAACATTTTGTGCAATGTTTAAAGGACAGGGAACAATGGAAAATGTTCAAAAATGAATTTGCACGTGACTTAATTTAATATATAATATGCACGTTGCATGCGAAATGTAGTATGTCATCGTCATAAAGTTACATTGTACAAAATAATGAATTGCCTCTTCAATTATTCCGTGACATATGAATTTGTGATTCATGTTACGCTTTACTTCACCATTTCTGCGCCAATACTGCTTTTAGATTCATCACAAATATCTCTTTTCTATATTCTTGTTTTACATTTTTCGACCTTTTTAAAAAATGAAATTGAGAATCTATGAAATTATTTATATAAAGAAAGTAATATTCATTTTTTTTATCACATAACAAATTAATATTACTTTTTATTTTGTGTCTATATTGTAAGATAATACGTACATTGTTTTCTACATTAAATCCTTAAGACTCCTTTTTTGATCGCTGTTCTCTGAACGTGGAACTATTTTTATTGTATTTCACGTAACCATTATGAAAGGTTCACAACTTTTCTGAACACTATAAGAAGATGTCTTTAAAAAAAGATTGCGAAGAGTTTTAGTAGTTTCGAGGAAGTTGGTGTTTCAATTTATAAATTCTTCTATTAGATTTATAGTTTTATACTGGCATTTTTATCAAACAAATTATATTTTTTATTAATCACAATACCGACAACAATAACAACATATAATAAATAACCAGATAATAAATAATTTATTATTTATTGTATAGCAAATATTTTTGATTTGAGTTTACTTAACGATATACAAATTATATATATTTTTTAAAATGAAGCTAAAAAACGTGACGAAGAAAAGTATAAAGTTAATATAAAGATCTGAAGGTAAATAATTGTTCGTCGAAAGAAAAAACAACAAAATTAATTTGTCAAACATTTTATGGGGTTTTTAAAACAATTGGTAATAATTACTGTTTAACGCTCGAGTTTTTACATATAAAAAATAACTTCGTTAAGATCAATTCGCCAATTCCTTTTTTTGCGGTTTTTCATTCAAGTACAAATATTATTAAACTACAACCACGTATAATTTAGCAACTAGGTTTGTTGCGCGAAAAACTAACTTAGCGAATCAGTCGCGCACACTTTAGGAAACTTTGCCAAAAGGCTCAATCATCTGGCAAGGAACGAGGACACTTAAACGCCTTATCGTTCGTTAGATTCGACTTCTTTATCTCTGCCTAGTCGTCGTCGATTCATTGTCCCCATCGGTTCTTTTTTTTTCAACAATTCTTTCTTATTCCTCTATTCTTTCAAACAAAAAAAAAGAAAAAAGAAAAAAAAGAATTTCTTTCCTCAGATAAATTTAATTTGCAATTTGGCATGCTTTTTTTTAAAAATTCTGCCACTAAACTCAAATCGATATCATTGGATTAATTGTTATTGCTGTTTAATGTAATTAATTGATTTTAAAATGTGATGATCAATGACTTTGAGCAAATCAAGTGTTTCGATCGTTTGAAAATAGCTCGAGGAATTTGTTAAACCGAACTAGACTTGGCGACGCGAGGGCTGAAATGCTAGGGAGAGGCGTCGCGAGTCGCGACGTTGCGGAGGCTGACGACGCACTGACTCACTTTACTGACGCCTCACTGCCCCACCGTTTCCACCCTTCCTATCTATCCCTCTCTTTTTATACATATATATATATATCTCGCTCACTCACCCTCCTGTCCACCCTTGGTCCCAGACTCCTTTTCTCTCTTTCACTCACTCTTACTCAAATACGTCTTCATTTTCTCTTTCTTTTCATCCCCATACGTATCTATAACTCTTAACATCAATCTATAACTAGACTGGAAATCACATAACATGCAAATTTCCCATGCGAAATCGAGTAACTTATTAATTCCATACACGACGAGACGTTATCGCGCTGAAATAAGAAAAGCTTTTGGAATTTCAAGTTTATTTTTTCACTTAAGCAAATTTTTGCGTTTAACGATCTGGATTTGATGAGTTAAATAGGCGGTTTTCAAGATTTTTGCAACGTCTACCCTTTTTTCGTATTCATTTCCGCCTTTTGCAGGAAAATAATTTGAAATGAGAATTTATTTTGAAATAAAAAGTGCCCTCGCTATAAAACTTAATACAATCTGACTACGCACTGATCTAAGAAGTAATAAACTTTTACGCGATTAAAATGCGAACCTTTTCTGCGAACTTAGACAGAAAAAAAAAAAAAAAAACAAGATTTTCATAAAGAGAGACTTAGCGTCTAGAAAGATGATTATAAAAAAAAAAAGGAAGAAGTGATGCCGAGATGCACTTAGCTAGATGATCCAAATTCAACGACTTTTCCTACTTACACTGGTTAGTCATTAAATGCTGTTGCGCAATTATCAACTTTGCTTTTTGTCTTCCCGTAGCAATGAATATGAAAATCCTTTTCCTCCTCGAGATTAATAAAAATGAGATTTTTAACGTCAACGATTTTTTTTATAATGGAATATAAATAATAATGATAAAAAAAAGGGAAACGTAGTCTAGGTTCTCTTCAATTACTTAATGTGATATTGTTGAATAACCCAGTTACATCGACACTGAATCTCTAGCCGGTGTATTAGCGCAGAGCTTGGGGTTCGACAACACTAGAATTTGTGGGGTTTCGTAGAAGCCTGTATGAAATCATTGCAATGACAGTCTACTAGCAGTTACGAGCCAGCATCGTTGCCCCAAGTTCTCTAACCCAGAATTCTCGAGAAACGTGTGACTCAATTTTACGAAATGGCCACTATCCCAGGCAATTTACATGTATTCGGTAATTATCTATGATACTCACTAACGTGCTCTCGTGTGCCTTTCTTTTTATGGTTTCTCTTATTCCGTCAATTTCTTTTATTTCCATTCGCTGATTTATTTATATAATATATATCACTTAAGATCGTTCGTTCTTATATTCAACTGTGTTCTTCAGTAAAAATATAAGATGAGCCAAGACACATTTTTATGGACTTTGATCTTCGATCTTTGTTTTCTCGATACCATTTTTAATACCAATGTGAATGTTATGTAATGAGTTAAAGGAAAGAATTTGCAGTTTTACTCACGGAATGTTGCAGAGATGATCATTTACGAACGATGTTTGCATTAATTAATTAACTAATGAAAAATTTGTTTCACACAACAATGATTTTAATTAAAGTTCAGTAAGAAGCAATTTTACGGTTCTGATAACTGTTAATTACTGCATTAATTTTTTACGCGGTTTATAATGAATATAAAACATGCCAATAGGTAATTTTTTATGTTCATTCAGTTATAAATTTAATTTATTAATTTTATGGTATCGGAAAAACGTTTGTGGTGAAGGTACCAATTGCCAAACATTTTCTTGATAGTTCACTGGTGATTCATTTTGATTCCTTTTCTTTTTCATTTTTATACAGATTGTGAATTTTTTTTCCACGTTAGAATAAAAAGAAATGATGACTATTGATATTGGTGAACGACTATTGAAGTTGGAGAATGACTATTGGTGCCTTCACCTTACGATATGCTGAGGACGTTTTGAGTAATTACTAATCGCGTGACCACAACGATAAACATTTTTAGGAATCCTTATGACAATAGCAGCGCTCAATACATTTAGCTTGGAAGACAAAATGGATATCGATGAATCATTAAACGTTACCAACTGTAACTGCTCGACGACGGAGAAAGTGACGATTTTTCATTCATTGAGTGCAAATAACAGTGATCAGGAGAAAGACGCGAGGGAAGTGGAAATCGAAAAAAAGAACACGAACATTTCGCATTACAAAACCCATTCCTTCCCAAAAGATTGGGACGACGAAAGACCCCAACTACATTTCCCAAAAGCTACGCCGGAAGAACGTTATAAAATGGCAAATTTGCATTTAGATAAAGGAATATTCATCTTCGAATTCCTTCGAAAGTTTCTTAGCATTATGCAACCTTATGACGTTCCTATTGGTAAATATTTTTATACATAAATATTCGAATATATAAGGGTGTATTATGAAAATGTGTATAAGCTTCTTATCATAAATTGAAAGTATTGTTTTGAGTATTGTCTCTGAAAAGCTTTGCAAAAAGCTCTGAACTATTTTGAGAGATTTTTTTAGAGTTTACCAAAAATTTAACTCACCAAAGATGTGACTTGAAATTTGTATAGTTTGATAGGAGAGCTTTTTCGAGATTTTTTTTTTAGAAATGATTTTAAAGTAACGTTAACTGGATGATTACAGATCTTTTGAAAGATGCCGTGGAAAATAGGATTAATGTCAAAAGACTCGTATCCCATGTAAGTATTCAGTTATATAAAATTGCATGTATAAATTATAGAAGGTCGAAACAATGATTTCAAAAGATAACTATAGTTTGGATGAGTTCAGTAAAATTTTTCTAAGAATTTGTTCCAGTAGAGTGAATTTTTCAGACCCACTAATAATCCATAATTATTTTGCAATTTCGGCTGCGCTACAAATACCGTCCCTCAAATCTTCACATACAGCAAATTATCTCAAATTTATGTTCAAACTTTGTAACAATAACATAGATTAACCCAGTTTCTGAATGAATTAAAGTTTAAGGCTCGTAAACAAATTTTTTTTCAGAGAAAAGCCCGTCTTTATCCTGGAAATTTATAAATCGCATTTTACAGGAATTAATCTCAGTTACGAAAAATATATAATAATCACGTCCATACAAAAAAAAAAATCAATAGTTTTCAATCTCTTTTACGAATTCAATTCCATTGCCATTATTCATATTTCATAATATTCTTAACGTAATATTGAATAAATAATGTTTAATAAGATTAGTAATGAGATCATTTGAGTAAATAAAAGCGTCCGACGTTATTCGTTAGAATTTGAAATTAATGCAAGAGCGACAGTTTGTAACATTATCAGTGACATCCAAGTAAAATCAGAGAATAATTATTAACACAGTTTGCATAATTTTGTTTCAAGTCACTGCGTCTGGAAGCAGCGTTCATTGCAGTCATAGCCGTATGTTGGATCCTAATGTTTGTCGTTCCTGGAACTGAGCTCTACTTAGCCTGCCGTCCGCTCAGAGAGGATTATAAGCCGTCACGTCATCCTGGCTTGTTAGCCTTTTTTCTTACAATTTCCATCTTGATAATTGGGTATAAACCACCATAATTAATAATTAACAATTTCTTTTCTTAACAAAAATTAATCCTACAATTTTCAACACGAAAGGATTTCATTCTTTTCATAAAAAGGAAATCACCTTTTCTCAAGAGGATTAACATTAAATCTTTGACATTAAATCTTTGACATTAAATCTTTGACATTAAATCCTCTCAAAAGGATCTCTTTAAAGAGCTCTTTAATTTTTCTTTCTTATTTTCGTCCCTCTAAAATATTAATTTAACCATAATCGTTGAAACAAAGTTTCATTCTTAAAAAAAAAAAGATGTTTTGTGTTTTATTGTTTAGCGGCGGTATAGTAATGATGATGATCTGTAACGAAGAAGTGAGTTCTGGTATAGAGAAGTTGCCAACTGTTTTGGAAAGCGCTCTACAGGACTTAGGGGACTATCATGCAGGAACCGCGGTGCAGTTGCGCAAGTGTTTGACGCGAAGTCTGGACGTTGCAAGCGACGCAATCCTCGCGGACCTGGACAGTAAGGGAGCTTTATCTGTTGGTAGTTAGAGATTAAAACGAGAACAACTTTGCAAGATGAAAGTTCAGTGGGGCGTAATCACAACAGCTGGGAAATACGTAATACCCGCTTCTCCTCGATTCCTCACGATTCCTTTAATTCCTTAATAGCATTAACAATTCCCATTTTTGTTTTATTTTTCAATTTTTAAATTGAAACAAAAACAAAAAAGGAAAACCAGAATTTTGCTGAGAATTTTGTCTTCGCGATTATTAAAATAAAAAATAACAAATTTCTTTTGGTTTCAGACGTCGAAGATTTGTTGGGTAAACCAGTGCAAACTGAATTGGCAGCAGAAACGGGACTGACTCTCGCATTAGATACTCTTTTGGACGTGGGAAATGGTATAAATCGATTCCATAACGACATAATTAATACATAAATGTCAAGCCGTGCTAACAGAAATTGTAAATTGATTTAAGAAGGATAAAAAAAGAATTAAATCAATATTGGCACGTTCATTTGAACAGCGATGCAGAAACCGAAATTTGCATATTCATAACCGCTGAGTAACTGTTACATTAGTCAACTACTATAACTCCTATACCCGGCGAACATTTATTCAAGCAACACACGTACGAGTATTACATCGTCTTAGATACAGTTCTGCATGTTAAAATGTTTCTTCTCACTTGCCACAAGTTATTAGTTTAATTGCTGTTATCGATATCAACCGTTCAATTTTCAGACCTCGTAATTGCAATTTTAACAATTTTATCGTCACCGTTCATTTAAGGAACAAAGATATGTCTTTCATAAAATTTTTTTACAAATCTTTTAACGATAAAACTAATCGAGTTCAAATGATGTTAATAAAATGATTAAATGAAATGGTAATTGAATTTAAAATCAGTGAGATGATTTCATTATTTTTCATCTACGCCAAAGTGTTCACAATTACACGTTATTTCGGAGTGTATCATCAGCTGGCGTACCATTATAACCAAAGACGCGTTAGACACGAGCTACCTTAATTGCCGTTCGACTTTAATTTCGTTTTAATGAAATCAAATTTCACATTATTAAATAACAAATAACAAAAAAAAAAAGAAGAAAAAATTAATGACAATGATAACATGCAGAAAAAGAAATCCGTAGGAGAGGAGAAAAAAAAAAAGAAGTGAAAAGGATGAGAGAGAAATGAAATGAAATATATGTTTAGTTCGGTGGAGGATTGAAAAGCTTACGTTATGTGTTGCAGCATCTCAAGAGCTTTCAAACAAGGTTGACATGCTGTTGAGATCGACTGAACGAGCACGTGATCAAGGAACAGAATTGGATCGAGAGGCAGACAATTTGCTACGCGAATTGGAGACGGCTATAAAATCTTGCCCATTCGAGGACCGATCTCTTTGCGCCACTCTGAATCCCTCGGGACTGCATTTAGCCCTTAGGCTTGAACGGGTGATGAATATAAGTCGGAAATAATTATTCTCTCTCTCCAATTCATGCTTTAATTAAGAACGAACATCTTCCTCCTTTTGTCCGCGTCTCCCGGAGTTAATGCATTTTCAAACCCACAGAAATTTAAATTACTCGCTCCGATATAGTTGTACGAGCTCACATAGTCGCTTATCGTTTGGACGCACGCTTGATTTTTTTTTTTTTATTTTTATTTTAATAAACATGATTTCGAATTTTTTTTCTTTCATCGATGAAATTCAAGATTAATTAATAATAAATTTCTGTTAATAAATGATCTGTTGAAACATTTATTTCGTAAAGAGATCAGAAGATTTTTTCGATAATTGGATGGTACCGAATGATTTCTTTTTTTTTTTTTTTTCTTCTTCTTTTTTCTTACCACTGTCTTCAATACAACTAGACGATTCTCGGGAGAAAAAATATAAAATGAAGACGAAACAAATTAACGATCAATTCAATCCGTATGTCTTTAAAATCGTCCGAGTCATTTGAAATATATCTTTTTTAATTGTGTGTATTAACTTCTCGTCGATTAATTCGTCGTCAATTTACACAGATTTACCTATTTACTTTAAACACATTTTTAATGATACAATTCCATTTTGATTCCATAAATACTTGAAAGTGTAAAAAAAATGCACTGTTAAAAATATCAGTAAAACTTTTTTCTTCGTTATTATAAATTATGAATAAATATATTTTTTTAGATAATACGTGACGATCGTCTTTCGCTCTTACGTTCGGCGGCGAAAGAAAATTTAACAGAAGCCAGTCGACAGGCGCGAGGAGAATATCTCTATATCCCGCACTATATATCACGAAAAACTTTAGATAACAGAAATCGTAAGTATTTTTTAATGCTGCCATTTTAATAATATATCACTAAGATTTCTTCGGGTCACCTGACAAACTACCCGTTAAAAGGATCAACTTTTCGACGTGAATTTTTGCTTGATAACAAAAATAAAAATGGCCTTCAATATTTTCTGCTCAGAAATGCGAAGGGAAATTAACATAATGCGATCCAGAATCTTCGATGAAACTAGAGACATCGAAACAACAGGCACAGAAATCTCCAAACATATAGATTCAGCTCGAAAAATCGTCAATCTCATTATACCATACGTCAATCTTTTTGAACACTTTAGATGGTTAGTAGGATTAGGTGAGCAGAAAATTTATGTTCTCTCATGGTGTAATATATTTATTCGCCGTTGATCTGTAATAATAATAGAAATTTCTTAATGTAGGTACAGTGTTATGTTTGCTGTTCGTTTGTATTTTATTGGTCGGAGCTTTATGCTGTCGCTGTGGTTCATCCGAAGACAGAGTTCGTCCAACTCTTTTATGGTTGGTTATGCTTACATAAAACTTAATTAATTACTTTTTTAATGACTCACTGAACAACATTCAGTTGTAAATAATTTGTAGGTCAGTATTGTTTAGCGTGATTATTTCAATGGCTTTATGGATGGTCATAATGAGTGCTTTAGCATTAGCAACGCACACTGAATTATTGCTTTGTCGACCTTTGCACGATCCGGAATATCGTGCTTTAGAAGCAATCATTGAAACAAAAGTTTTCTTGGGAAGAAGACTGTCGGTTCCTTTAAAAGATTTATTCGAGTGAGTAACGAAAATCAGTTTTTGGAATCTCGGAGATCACTGTAAATTGCTCCGGATGAATTCCAAAAAAGAAAAAAAAAAATGCCTACATTGTCATTACGAAATGGTATCATTAGAAAACTAACTTCTGCCGTGTGCTTTCTGAAATAGAAAATGTCAGCAAAACGAAGCAGCTTATCCGTCATTCCAGCTCGGTAGTTCGACAAAATTGGAACAGTTAACTGCTCACTGGACATGGACCGGAGTGAGCAGAGCCATGTCGAACTTCAATGTTGATTTAACAGGGCTCAAAATTTTAACGCCTACTTTACAACAGAGACTGCAGAATTTGCTTTACGCGTCCGAAACCAATCTCACGGAGCACAGAATTATGGTACATTGATAAATGAAATAGAATACCTTTTCTATCTGCTTTGTTACATCGCTCTGGGGAAATGAACAGTTAAGGGCTCTCATTATTTCCCTAGAGCTGTAATGGACTGTTTTCTGCCTACCGAACAGGTTGAAAAGTAACTCTTAAAATGGGTAAGAGACAAACGTATCATTTCATTTTGATTATTTTCATCTTATTCCAGATTCAAGGACCTATACTGCAACAAGATTTAAATACGTTATCTGATCAAATTGACAATGTATCTCGACAGATGTACGATAAAAGGACCGCACGCATCTTTCAATCAATGGGCTCTTCCATGCGAGACTTGTTATCCCGAAAAGTCAAGCCTCTCATGAAAATGCAAGACGAGCTGGTGTATCAGCTAGCTATGCTCGACTTGCAACTAAAGCCACTTCAACGACAAGTGAACCAATCGCTTTCCCATCTTAAAACTATTCAATACTACATCGACAACCAAGGCGAAAAAATTGCTCAACTGGCACGTATTGGTTTTGTCATTAATTTTTTTTTTCTTTCTTTTTTGTGACCATTTATTCTGATTATAGATCAGATTATTTTTTTTTTATTTTTTTGTGGAGGGAGATTTTTAATTTAGCGTTTGGTTGTGATTTTGGTTTCAGAAAACAAAGGCATACAAAGAGAGATTGAGTGGTTATTTGGACCAGTGGCGTAAATACGTTCTCATGGAAATGGGAATGGAAGTTTCTAAATGCAAACCATTGTGGGACGCTCTTAGGGGTGTCAGATTACTTTTGTGTCAACACATTTTAGGACCACTGGTAATTAGAAATTCGTGAACGATTGTTTTTATTGAGGAATTTTTTCTGAATTTTTTTCCTTTTTTTTTGCAGAATGGATTCTGGTTTTGCACTTTTGTATGTGCAACTGTAATCATTTTGAGTACACCGACAGCACACTCATTGGCGTCCGTCTATAGGAAAGAATTGAGTATGAAGGATCTTGTACTTTTGCACGCTAGAGCGTAAGTCTCAATTGTGTGAATTTGAAATTCTTTGCAAAATTTCAATGAAAATTCAAAAAGATACTTATTTTTAACAGAGAGAGTCCTGACACTGTTATCATCGATAGAAATACGTGGAACATTCCAGAGTTAGTATAATGCAATTGTTGTCAATTGAAGCAAAAAAAATAAATTGTTTAACACATTTATGTTTTCAGGCCACCTCCTCCGCAAGATGGATGGTAAAAGTTACATTGTCGTGAAACTTCTGAAACAAACAGCCTTTATTTAACCATAAAAATATATAAAAAGGGATTTAAGAACTTTTTTTACATATTTATATATAAAATTTTAATTTACTGTTACGAAAGATGCTTTTTTAAACGTATTTAATTCTTAGTTTTGTTAAGAGAAATAAATGAATACGAAGCAACGGACATGCAAATAATATTTATACAAAACTACGCCACTCATTGTTAATGCAAAAATAAAATGAAAAAAAAAAATTTTAAATTGCGCGTTAAATACATGTGTATATTGAAAATGTTTTTTCTTTTTTATAATAAAAAAAAACGTAAACTCATAATACAAGCACTCATTTCAATTGATTTTTCCTTTGTTCGATGATATTAAAAATAAAAACAACATGCAACTGACAAACAATGGATATCAAAGATCTTTTAAAGTTATAAAGGAGCTAGTGCTTGATTCTCCTATAGAATTATTAGCAATGCAGTAATACGTTCCAACGTGTTCCTTTTGTAATCGTGCCAATAGCACCCAAGATGTCCTCATAAAGGATTCCGGTCCGTCTCTTGTATTCACAACTGCTTCGAGTTCCTTGCCTATCGAGTAATAAATTATATCATGATTAACAGTTTTTTTCACATAAATAATCAAACGGATTAACTACCAATCACAATTAAACCGAAATATATAATACAAAAAATATTAAACTCTAAAAATATAATTTCAATTCAACTAAATAAAAATTTTGCAAAACAAAAATCTTAACTGGTTTCTAGACAATTAATTGCAAACAATTACAATTTCAGTATTCGCAATATCGAATTCGCAAACTTTTGCAAAATTGGTTTCCGAGTTATATCGAGTTATTGGAATAAAGAAAAAAAATTAACTACTTCTTAATAATGCACAGAGAGAAAAATAATTAGTTGGCACAACTGAAAATTCAGTTAAACCCTCTCCTTAACCGATCCTTCAGTTATGTTTACTGAATTCTTAATTGACTGAACTATCAATTAGTTAAGACAACTATGAAATAAGTTGGAATCACTGAAATTTCAGTTAAAGTAACTGAAATAGTTCAGTTGTGCCCTCGTTTTACTGACAATTTTTCTCAGTGTGATGTTGATGAACTCGCTGAAAAGTGTTTAATGATCGTACTTGGTAGCTTGAGAACTTTTACTCCGTCTGCCGAACGAAATTCCCAAAAGATCTCGGGCACGGGAAATCCCTTGGATTCGCAATTAAGAGCAACGCGTTGACCGAAACCGGTCAGTACATTTTCCGGCGCTGAAATTATCCAAGGCCGACTAGGACAAGGTCCTGTATGTTGTAACCTCAACAAAGGGTTATTCATTCTCATTGCTTCCTCGTTCAATTCGCATAAAGTTGAGTACGTTTGATTATTGGATCCGCAAACGACGCTTTGATCTTTGCACACACATATGGCTTCGGGCTCATCCTGCTGATGTTTAAACAGTTACATGTCATAGCAATTTTTAAATCACCACGATGTTTGTTAATTGTTATTAACGGCGATGAAATTAATCGAGACAAAAAATTTGTTCGTTAATCGTTAAGAATTTGAAAAATTCAAACAAACAAATATTTCAGAAAACTTAATTACATTCGAAAATGTACTCTCGTTCTTTGCACTGTATTATGTTTGTAGCAAAACGGAGATGTTGAAATTCTGAAGAAAGAGCATTTAGCTCGATGTTATTCCGAGACAAAATGGAAATTACCAACGTATTTAGATAGTAATTTATAAAAGAATTCAAGCTTCTTACGAACATTAAGAGTTACTTAGGTATGTAATTTGTTTTAAATTCCGATGGTAAGCTCATTGAAATTCCAAGTGACGGCGGTCATAAAACTAATCAGATGCTGAAGATAAAATAACAAATGCAGTGATTATTTCTGATAATTATAACGAGAAAACGCGAGTGTAATTAATCGCGCTATGATAATGGGATTGTTCTAATTACAAATTCCTTAAAGTTTCTGAAGTCGTGTAAACGTGGGTGAGTTCCACTAACCCAGGCGCAATTAAATGATTACTTTGATCGTGCTAATATTTTAATGTTATTTAAAAGACGGGTCAATGACGTCGATTTCGAACTTACGATCTAATGAATGTAGGTGTAAACTGGTACACTTTACATTAGGTAACTGATAACTGCACATAAATTCTGTTATGCGGTTTCAATATGATTATTCAGATTTCAGCACTAGGTCAAGCTTAAACATTTTTTTTTTGCGCGTTAATAAAAAATTTTTTGCACTTTTCACTTTCTACTTCTTTTTTCAAAATTCATATTTTATATAGTATTACTGTAATTCATGTAAATTCGTAGAGTAATCAATGTTAATTTATTTGCGCTTCATTTTTTTTTTTTTTGGTTTCATTTGCATTTAAAGTTGTATTGCGATCAGAGTTAATTGCATAACTGTATGAATAGGGCACTGTTTTGCAATATGGCACACGCTCTGGATATTGGATAGTATGTCACACGCATTTGCACCGCGTGAAATAGTAGGTGAAAGAAGCTGTTATCAAACTTTTTTTTTAATTTTTCTTAAATTTAATCTATTAAAATTAGCAATAAATATAATTGAGATTTCTAGGCATTTTTAATTTAGTTTAAGGCGAAAGTAAAATACCTCTGGTTCTAAGTCGGAACGTGATTTACATTCGTAGTTAGTTGCACAAAATCCATGATCTCGTCTTTTTGGTGGCAAGTCCGATATGCTGGCATTCCAACATGCCTCTCCAATAAGTTTAGCACAAATACCGTCTTTACAACATTCACAGGGATCAGGTACTGATCCGAGCAAACATTTTTTAGGATCTTCAGGACACCTATTTTTTTTTTGCAAAAACAACTCACAAATTATTATGTAATAATTCAATGATATTTTAGAGAAAATTAATTAGTTAGAAATTTAATTCAAGAAAAAAATCATTGCTCATTTTGCAGACAAATACTTTTTACTGGAAAATGTTGTTATAACCAACCAAATGATGTTTAAAACGAACGGATTGATGGTAAACGTTCAATACTCAATGAAATAGAATCTTGACAAGTATTTTGGAACTGAAAGCCTTTTGACTGATAACAATTTAATGGAATTTGAAAGCCCTTTATTTTTATCCACGCAAATCCTTTGAAATTGTTGAAAACTTTTTTATGTCCTTTTTTACGATTGAAATTCATGTTCTTTGGGAAATGATAAAAAAAAAAAAACTTTCTTTAAAATAAAATCGTGATACTATATTATTTTTTAACGAAATTAGAACAAATTCGAATTACCTGTAAGCTCCGCACTGACTGCAGCCATCGATTTGCGTGCTTTCAGTTAAATGTTCATACTTATTTTCTGCAGTTACGAACAGTTCCTGCGTACAGAAAATGAGCCACAAGAAAATCAAACGAAACATTCCCCAGCGCATCATTTCAACGACTGACTGTACGAGTTTCATTTTTGAATGATGTGGGAAGAATGATTCATGATAACGACGAAACAAATCCATGTTGAGCTTAACAAGTGGCACTTGTACGTTCTGTATATGTACCATCTATTGCATTTAATGGAACAGTTGCAAATAAACTTTTATGCAAATTTTTGTTATGCACATTCGTAAATCATTTATTTTGTCATTTCATTCTGAAATTAAGAAAGACAGACTTTCGTAAAAGAACAGACAATTAATTATTTTCGGACAATCGTTTCGCGAAGAAAATTTTTAAATTTATTCCATTAATAATAATGTAATGAATATGTCACGATAAAATGGCTCTCGTGAAATCAATATAACCTTTTTTTTTTTTTTTTAGATAATAAATAATTTCACTTGAATTTTGTAATGTTTGAATTAAAGTTAAATTGATGTCGGTTAATTAATTGACGTGTAACCAAAATTACACCAACGAAATGGACAGTGAATGGATATTCTGTGCGAAATAGTCGATGTTAAACGATATGTCATGTTATAAAAAGGAATCGGCAAATTTTTCTTTTAATCCAGGTATTAAAAAAAAAAAAAAATCAATTCTATACTTTTGGTTCTTTTTTCGACAATTGCAAAGAAACTACTTAACGAATTTGCAAACAATTGAGTCTTTATAATTAATTTGCAATTTTTGCTGAATATTGCAATATCTCTGAATTTATATTGTATTGATGCGAAAATAGAGTCTACACATTTTGAAGAAAAGTCTTGTTGCATTCCAAGAAGAGACGTTCGTCAACCTGTCCGTCGAGATGATATATCTGAAGTAAAAGCTTGCTCAGGATTATGTCAATGCGTCGAAGAGGACGTTTGGAATTTGAATATACCTCCGAAACCAACTGATCAATGGATAAATCACTTTGACAAACTCCGCAGAAAGTGGAGCGATCACGCTCGCAGGAACCGATATAAATGCCACAATTGCCGACGAGTGTAAATATATTTCATTTCATTCGATCGTCTCTTTCACCATATATTCATAAGATTATATCGAATTTTTTTTAATTTTAAACATCTTTTTCTTATTAATTGATATTTCTCGTTGTTTGATCCAGTTCAATAACTGATCCATGTCAAACCAATTTCCCATTAAATTCTAAGGATTGCATAAGCGAACTACCCATTTGTGCAAATCTAAATAACGAGGTATTGCCATATATTTCGCCGCAGTAAGTTGCAAAAATATAGAACGAATAAAAATTGAAATACTTTTATCATTATTAATATTGTTTTAATTTTTAAAAGACCACTATTCTAAACCAGTTTTGAGGAAGCAAAATCAATTTATTACTCGATAAACAAATTTTGCTCTCTTTAAACAGTTACTGAGTGGTTTTTTCAATTAAAACGTCTAATAGACACAGTTTAAAACAGCCCAATCAAAACCTATTTCAAGAATCTCAAACGATCCTGAATGAGAGAAGCAGCAAATGTTCGCAAACTTATTGTCTGTGCGCTCCTTCGCCAAGAAATTGCAATTGTCCACTTCCAGTTCAGGTATACATTGAACGTCTTATTTTTTTCAAAAGATAAAATTAAGAAATTGCAATTTCTGTTTTAGGTAGACGCGCGTGCAAATTATAAATGTTCGTGTGACTGTATTCCATCGAAATGTACATGTCCACCGAACGAACGTAATTTTTTAAGGCAAGAAAAAAAGTGTACGAAAGCGTGCAAAATAAAAGCATGCCCGACAAATGACCAACAGTTGTGTTCGCAAAATGTTCCTTGTCAGAACTTGAACGTTTCACAGAGTGCTAAAAAATCCTGTTCACGAAATTGCACCGTTCAGAGATTACCAATTAAACCGTGCGCGAAAAATTTATCAAACGTTTCATTTGGAAAAACGAGAGTACACAAAGTACGAATTAAACCCTGTTCAAACGGTATTAGATTACATAAATATAGAGATATTTTTAAATCTTTTAACTGTGCGAAATGCATATTAAATAGACAAAAAAGAAAAAGGCACAGCTGAATGAATTAATTAATTAAATTTTTACTTTTTTTAAATAATCATTTTACTTATCTCAAAAAGTCTTTTAACTCTTCGTTGGTTGCATTTTTTTTTTTTTTTTTTCA
>JABFQA010000587.1:0-18469 GCA_022817065.1 Probaryconus sp. ZL-2020 | reverse complement strand
CATAATGTAGGTATATATAGTAAGTAAATGTAAGAAACAAAACTCTAAAATTCTCTTATACAAAATTAAAAATAATATTTCTATAGAACTATACAATTAAAGTAATGAATATAAAATTTATATCCTCATTCAATATTTTCTAATGTTTTTAAATACATCTTAAGTATTTACTGAATAACATCTTTAATAATTTTTGTTTTTCCGGACATATAAAATGAGAATAAACGAATCAATCGATATTAATAGAAGAGCAATGAATTTTAATTAATATTGACGTTAAATGTGTGACCTAAATTTTTCGTAACGTTAACATCGTATCAATAATGTTGAACATTGATATTCTTTTTCTGCTTCATGCTGGTAACGTTCGTGAACGATGATTGGTCAATTGTGTCGAAATGAGTACCATAGATATATTCAGCATAAGGATGCACACGGTCGCGATTATTTTACACTGTGATCGAACCGTAGATTATCTAATTCAGTTAATTAATCAATTGCCATAATTATAGTTACCCGCACTGGCGCATACGTGCCCAGAGATGCCATTATTATTTTCAGCAAACTGGCTTAATCATCTACTTTGTTGTTATTCCCAGGAATTATACGAAATTTCAGTTTCATTAAGTGGAATATCAATTACTCTAGAATGACTAAACAATTGTCAGTTGAAACAAACGAACCTCCTTTATTAATTATTTAAAATGATCCTCTTATATTAGGATCAACATTTATATAACAATATGTATGTTAATATATAAAAACTAGATGAAATATGTGAAGTTTCAAACATTATAAAAGTTACATCATATTATTCAATGAAAGTATTCTGACGATTGCTCTTCAGATGCAATAAAATAGTTTAAATATATGTTCTATGAAATTTAGAAAGTGTAAAAATAAGTAACATGACAAGAATGTTCATTGTTTAATATCTATGTGTATTACCCACAGATATATTAGCACATCAACAAGTTAAAGCTTGTTTAGGTATATAGTTTACATTGTGGACTATATTTCTTCTTTGTGTCATTTTTAAAGCAATACAAGAGATTTGTTCGGATGTTTTCAGGCTATTTAGATAAAATCATTTGAGTGAATTGAAACTGTGGTCGGAAGTGTGGTAGTCTTTCACTAACTTCCTAATTGGAAGGTCATATAGAGTGTTGGATTCTTTTTGTGGAAATTTTCTTCAAATTTTGTGAAATGTTTTAAACTTTGCAACGTTCGTTCGTTCAAAATTAATTGTTTTGAATTGTTCACGTGCTATGTCTAGGATTAAAGAAACGTTTTCTATTTTATTTCTGAATTTTATCTGAAAACTTCACGACGATACCGTTCACTATCTTTTTTTTTTTTCTTTTTTTTTTAGATAAAACTCCATCGCCAATTCGATGAATGTTTAATGTTAGCTCTTAAAATCTGAGAACACCGGCGTGGTGCGTAAAAGTTTTGCACTTCTCAACATATATACAAACACACGCGCGCATACGTACATACATAAAGATAGAAAAAGATGAAGTAAGCCCCTAATTCGAATTGAGGAGCGGGACGGGGTAAGTTAGAGGGTGTTAAGAATGAGGAGCGGTTGATCTCACCCACGCCGCACGAGACTAGAACCAGAGCGAGGGATTCGAACGATAGTCCTTCGCCCTTATTTTGCAAGCGTTGCTTTCTGCATTTGAGCTAAAGCATTGTAAACCGAATGGCCTATTGTGGAATTGAATCATCGATAGAAGCGAATATTTAGAAGCGAAAGGCCGATGGTCCAGCGAGCGTTCATTGTCGAACTGGACTACGCATAATGCGCGCTCCTAATGCATCGCTTTTCACCGCTTTGTGCGCTGGATTTCGTTCCGTGCCATTCGTTCGCCGGCAGAATGAATGAATTATTGACCTAATTGTCGTTCCCCGAAAGAAGAACAAATTTTCCAGTCCCTTCGACGTCGACACGCGACTGGCGGCAACGCGTATGGCTCGCAATTTTAAATATCCGGTATAAAATATTTATTGCCAAAATATGTATGATGATTGATCGAGATATGACGGGGAATGTCGTGATTGGTGGATTTTCCTTCCTTTATTTTACGGACGAGAAATGAATATTTGTTATTTCGTTTATAAAGTGTCCCAAAGGAATTGTTAAAACTTTATTAAATTGAATGCTGAAATCAGGTGTCAATATCAACGTTATAAAGACGTGATTTGTAATGCTCTAAAGTTCCAGCAATTCATATCTTTTATTTATAAGAAAATAAAGTATCTGAAATGTTATTTATATGAAATTTTTTCCACTTTGAACCTCTGCCAATGACTCAAACGCATATCTCATAATAAGGGAATTCTGAAAATTATATTTATGGCCGATTTGGCTCGTATTTCAAATCGCGTGCCATGATATGTTGCGTTTTGATTAGCCTATGATAATATAATACGTAAGACAGAAACACGTGTTATTAATAATTTATTATCAATCAAAAAATAAGTACAAAGAAAAAAGAAAAGGAGTTTTTCACAATGGACAATTATTAATATTTATGTTGTATATTGAAATAACACGAATAAGGAAAAAAAAAAAGAGGTAGAAAAAGAAAATCTGCAAAAACTGAGCATTATTGAATTAATAAATATCGAGATAACGTTAAAAATAATTTTACCTTGATTCAGTTGATGAGTGCGAATGAATTATTTGTTGGGACATTTATAAATATCGATGATAATTGTTTTAACATGTCAAAAGTCGGATTTTAAATCAATCTCTGACATTTAATATAATGCCATGATATACGTCTTGTAAAATTTAATGAATCCCATGACCTCGTTCTTGATCATAATGATGAAAAGTTTTAAAACTCTCTTTAATTGCATTCCATTTATTTAATGCAGTGTAAAAACTTATCGATGCAAACTGAAATTGCAAATCTAAAAAATCTCAACATTGTCCATCATTAATTTTCTTTTTTAACCATTACATTTATTGACGTATTTAAAAATATTTTAATAAAGGAAGTTGGTTATTGCTCTTAACGTGAAATGTTAATGAGAGGACAATTTCAGTTTTATGAATTTATGCTTTTTTCATTAAGATCATTTTTATGAAGGTATATAACAAATGATTATGATTTTTTGGATGTGTAATTTTTATAATAAGTGATTTGGGAAATGAAGAAAAATGATGATCCAGGTTATTCGTTTGTGTCCCTGCTGGACAGGTCGAGAGTTAGGAAGAATAGGTCAGGCGTCATTTTTGTCCGCAAATGCTTCGGACCGCGACATTGTCCGTTGCATAATAACACTTCCCATATGTCATGTGTCAATAATACTAGGGTCAAATAGGTTGAAAGGTCAAGCATTTAACATGTGTTGGGTACTGACAATACAACATAATAGACACTATTATAATTCAGCTCAAAATTTGTAACCAATGAAAATTAAAGTTCAAACGAAATGACATTTTTGATAATCTTTCAAAAAACATTCATTTACATGTTTTATAATTTACCATGTGACACTTAGAAAAAAAAAGGATAATTAAAAAGAAAAGGAAATAAAAGGGCCTTTGGCAAGAATTTTGAATTTCACCATGAAACAACCTTCATAAAAAAATAAAACGTTAAAAATAGGAACCAGGTATAATTCTGGAGACCTCCCATCCTTTGAACATCGCCTGCTAATTTGGAAAAAAGATGTTTACAAATTACAAGCCGGATAAAGGTAACGTTTTGTGAGAATAAAGGATGGCAACATGCCCATACATCAATACCCGACAGATTAATAATCACGAAAAAAGCGAATTGCTTCTAATGTTGGAATGAAACCGTCAAGTGGACTCCTCATAAATTGGACGCACGCCGGCATCTGGCGTTTGGGAAAGTGACTTCCATTGTTCTGATCAAGGCATATTCTGGAAAATCATCTTTCGGCTTTCGCCTGCTAATTTTGAAATTAAATTACTCGTTTCCTGATTCTCGACATTTTGGGACATCTGGAAAACAGCGTGTTTACATTATCCAGACTTATAATTTCCAGACCATGAAATTACTGCTGATCTTTGATCGAAACCAATTTGGACTGAAATAGAGCAAAAGGTGCTCTCTTAAAAATTATACAGACTTGAAACATAAGTAGACTTTGTAATTTCAAATTTTTTAAGTTTTTCAACAAAGGTTGAAAACATCTTCTAATCAAGATTATAATAATTTATTTCCAACCACAGAAAATGATTAATGAGATATAGCAGACTTTCTCCGGAAGAGAAACAATATTGATATTACAGTATGCTAATTTTAATGTGAATGTTTAATCTGAAAACTTTATGTTTCCTAAAAGCATGCAAAAATCTACAATGTAATCATGGACGTGGGTCGGACATTGATGAGCTTCTTAAATAATTCGGTGGGTTTCTGGCAGCTACACATTAGCATGTTACCCGAGCAAGGTCGGGACAGATTTTCGTCGATCTCCATTCGAAACATCGTTTCTCGCTCAGGTAGAAATTCATTAAGACGCCTTTGTGAGCACGGCGCGCTTCGAACTACTCATGTTCTTTAGTTCCATTCGTCTTTTTGTATTCCGGCTATAATTATCGATTAATTAATTTATTGGGTTATTGAAAGTTACACGAGGATAGTGCAGATTTTTCTTCGACTTTTTTTTTTTTTTTTTCTAACTGATACGTAAAATGGAAAACTTTGCAAAACATCTTTCGAAGTATTAAGTTTGCATTTCGTTGTTCAAACTAATAAACGAGCTTCGACATTTCTTAGCATATTCAGGAAAAATAGATTTAGAAGTAATAATAAAAATCGAGCTAACTAGCTGGCATCTTCTCCCCTATTCGATGCGTTTCTATAGTCAATCATTGCTGAGAATAATCGATATTTGTGAAAGAAATGAGCTTACTGGAATGAAAGTGGTCCGGCGAAATAGGAAAAGCTGCATTTGGACGGTCGAACGTGGGATTGTTTGGTCGTTGCTTCATAGGAATGCGAGCGAAGACTAGAGAGAAGATGGGGGCGGTGGGGGAGTAGCTCAATCGCTTATTGATTGGAATTGTAAGTTGACTGGCAGCGAGAGAGGGGTAAGGGAATCGGGTGGGTCCAGTGCCAAAACCATCCGACAGATGGTAGTGGTCATTGGGGGAATCTTGTCTCCAAAATTTTTATCCTATCTTTATATGCATCGATGAATATAATTTATCAAGTTCGAATTGAAGAAAAGAAAATCTAGAAATGTTTTTAATTTTAAAAAAAAAAAAAAGTTTGCAAAAAAAAAAAAAGATCGATATTTATTATAATACATACAAATTGAAATGTGATTAAATAAAGGATATTACTCACAGTGTCGACGTGAAAAATTTGACCTCTGGTCAGATCGGGGGGAATATCAAGAGTATAAGGGCGATTCAGTTTTGTCACAGTATGTGTGCGTGTGTATGATATGAAAGGGGATGCGGGGGAGGGGTAGAAACGAACGGAGGTGCGCGTAACAAAATTGACGTGCAGACACGGCTACGCAAACGTATCTGACTCGCATCCCCCGGGCAATCTTTTCAATTTAAAGTCAAGCATTATGGCTTAAATTGCATTATGGTTTCCTGCCCCACGAAGAGAGGTAGGACCGAGGAGCACCGAAGGGCGGCTCCTTGTAAGCAAGACTCAATCACGCCGCTTAACCTCTGACCCCAAACCGCACGCACGCACACGCGCGATACACTCTAAAGTTTCAGCGATGCACTCTTCGGCCAGGAACTTTAGCTCGCTCGCTTCTACGGCACTATGGCGCGCGGTGTGTGCGACGAGGACGGCTCAGGAGCGATCGTGACCCTTGAAATTATCCACGAAAACCTGTCCAGTCACTTTCATGACGTGCCGACACTCCCTCTTGCCAATGACTTCCGTCATCTTAAGAATCCGCTTGCCCTGCTGCGGCAACAACATAATTTAGCGAATCCATATTGTGCGCGGAATATTATTTTGTTGCAATTATTAGTTTTTTGGATGAGAGCTTTTTTTTCTTTCTTTCTTTCTATTCCACGATAAAATAGATTGGTTTAATAATCTTAGAACATGAACAGACTTCATGAATATCCTTTTGGACCAAAAGTTATGCATTTTCATAAATCAGATTTTAATTTACAAATCATAATAATAAGAAAAGTTAATTACGGTATGTATAAAGCGTTGGATAGAAAAATAGAAGAAACGATATGAAAATGTAATTTTGATTTTTTCTTTTTTTTTTCTGTGTATATGTATACACATGTGCTAATCTTATTTTAGTGCTGTTATCTATTTGATCGGCGCAGCTACACGATTTTCTTGTTAGTATCCTCTTCAATCTTCGTTGCATTTATTTAAAATTATTTCCACCTCGCGAATACAAATGATAAAACAAATTCATTACTACACCTTTGAACGAAAGGTTCACCTTCATTCGAAGCGCGTCGGATAATATGAAATCACTCACACTAGTGTTAAAGTATTACATACAGTACCATCCAAAAGTTTTAATTATTTGCAACGTTATACATAATGAAATTTTGCCTCGTTCAATATTATTAGAGATGTTTGAATAATTTTCAAGATAATTGCAAATATTTACAATTTGGAAATTGCAAATAAATTAAATTAAAAATACAAAAATCTTCTGAAATGTCTAGAATAAAAATCCAAAATATTCAATCTAATATGAAATCACACAAGGCAAAGGTTGGAAATGACATTGGATATATTGGTGATAATCTATGAGTATGAAAATAGCCAGTAAGTTTATGAGGCACATTCGTCCGTAGTGCATCAATTATCCCGAGATGTACGATGCGGTGTCCCACTAGCTCATAAAGGAACGTAAATCGTGCGAAATCTTTTTCTCGCCTCCGCAACTCGTTAACCAGACGACCTATGGAAAACTGCCAGTTTCCGCGATTAAGCCGTAATCTGAGATTAATCAGCCATTAATATCGAGCGTGGTGTGCTTAGGGCTTCGGTCTTAGCGATGAGCAGCGCAGCGCCAAGGCATACATCATCGTTCGAGGCCCGAACGGTGTAAGCACACCGGGGGTACACGTACGATGCTTTAACAAGCAGGTTCGTCCGTACTCTCTTCACTCTTTTCACACGAATGAATGAAGCGACTCGGCCCAACCCTGACCTTGAACTTCGACTCGCCAATCGAGGCATTTTTATGAAAAAAAAAGCAAAGAAAAAAAAAGAAAAAAAGAAAAAATAACTTTTCCAAACGTATGATTCTCTCGTTACCTTCTATGACTGTAATAATCCCCTGCGCGACTTGTCTAGGAAGATTATGAATTAGCAATGCCAGTAATTACCGAAGAAATTAACAACGCCGTTGCGCCGCATGCATGCAAATTATTATTACCTACTATTACTATTTAACATTCATTTGAAATTGTTTGCACTTTTTTGATTCGCAAATTGTTAAGTAAAAGAACGCGGAGTCATTTATTACCTCAGTCAGCGAGTTATTTTAATATCCACGTGGTCCACATTTGAAATCACTTTATTCTCGTTTAAAGTGGTATGCAAAGAAGGAGTAGTAGTAAATGCTCGCGCGCATAATTTCAGAAGAAATACTCTTGATAACCTTTAACCTCGACGTATATCCTCCAAAGCGAAACGGATGATCTTGACCCAAGCAGGCGAATTTCCCAGCTCCAATTTTTCTTCTTACGCAGCTACTAATAATTAACTTAGCCGAGGTCAGTAGCAGGTTAATAATCTGTCGTAAATGCTCTCTCTAAAGATTACGATTTATCTCTGTTGGTAATTATAACTAAAATCGTTAATGTCAAAATTTACTCGCAGTTGGGTTAGATCTGAAATAGTGGACGGTAAATCCTGATCGCGAGCCTAAAAATCTGAGAGCCTTTAATGACTCTATTAGAACTGCGTATGTATTACAAATCATAGAAAAAGTCGAATGATTCGACGTGAAAAGAAAAATCATCGTGTTTTTCCAACTGGGAAAGGTTTGTTTGCCAGGTTACTTTTAAAACCATCATTAAGATCGAAATTCAATTAAAGCCCCGTCCCGGGGTAACTGATAATTGATTAACTTCTTCTTCTTCTTCTTCTTCTTCTTCCTCCAAGGCGGACAGTCAAATTTCCGTAAATTAACAAAGATGGCTATTAAGCTTTGTGAATTTTTCCGCAAAGAAGAGTTTATTATTTGTGTAACCTTTGGCTACATTTATAACTCGCTTGTGGCTTGGAGTTAAGGCCGATGCATCCGACGTACGCGTCGGTCGGTGCAAGTGCTTGTTCGTACAGGTGGAAAAACGTGGGTTATGCACTTCGGTACAAGCGGCAGTGCAGGCATATCCGCGACAGTGCGAGCAACCGAGTGAGACGGTGAGGAACGGCTAGTCGAGAGAAAGACGAGGAGGAGGAGGAGGAGGAGGAGGAGGACACGATATTCGAAGGAGCGCGGGCACTGATATAGCATAACTGACTTCTTGGCCAGTGCATATTACCAGGCTGTTAGAGGGCGGAGTCGGCTGATGAGTTAGCAACGTATTGACTTTATAATAATCACGTTAGTCGGTCCATCGCGATCCCTTGGTATTACGCGCTCCTTCGCACGAATCCACCTACCGGGTGGTTTCATCATAGTCAAACCAATCTTATTTTATGCAGTCACTGTTAATAACTATTTGCATTTTTCGACCGATCTTGATCAGCTCCGTGGTGCTTTGTATGTAATGCCCACATTTTTACACAGCAAGGTACTTTTGCAAATTCAACGTGTCTGCATGTTCAAGTTTCCAACGTTGTTTTTCAACGAATTTTAATAATCCGGATAACTGATTATTATTATTATTATTATTATGAAATTATCTTTAAAAAGAATCTTCGTCGAAGGATCATCAGAAATTATTTTCATTAAGGAATATATAAAAAAAATATCTTTAATAAAGATTCTGGAGGTTTGATGTAAAATAACTTTATTATTAAAAAAAAAAAAAAAAAAAATTATTTTCCAAAAATTGTATAATTGATGAATATTTAATGTGACTCTAATGAGGTGTACGGTTATGACAGATACTGAAGTTGAGGAATCTGTTTCCGATGTGTCCTTCGGAGTTCGTCTTCTTCTTCTTCTTCTTCTTCTTCTTTTCCTCGGTGTCCCAAATTTAAATATTCCCCTGTACCATTTCGCACGAGTCATTAAGATAATGATACCAATTACTTGGGTTTCTACGTTTGTGAGAAATTACGGCAATTTGTTGAACAATATTTTCGACCGCGTAGTACATTAATTAAGAAAGCGTGCAAAAAACAGAAAATTCGATTATTCGTGGATGTGAGTCGCGAAAAAGTGCGTCAAGAAATGCGCCATGCAAATTGCACGAATCTCGTCTATACGGGCTTAATAAATGTAATCTACGAGGAAGGTAATTGATGTACTTAATGATAATGTTATGCGGGGCATTCATCGCACAATAATCGTTGTATGACGATGTTTCATAATGACCGGTCGAATCGATGCACGATGTTATAAGCGTCTCAATACGTGTGTTTATATACCGAGTGGGCCTGCGAAAAATCGAGCATCGCTTTCCAGTTTATTATCGCGATTGTTTAGTGAGCTGCTGCTGCTGCTGCTTTGTAGGCTGAGTTCCGGGCCTCGGAAAAATTGCCTTCGCATGGTTCCCTACGTGGTAAACACTTAATTGGCATGCATTCGTCCGTGGCTCGGCTCACGAGGTTCTGTACCACCCAGTACATGTTCGTCCCGAGCGGTAACGGTTGGCAGAATGCTGACCTCCAATCTCACCTCAATTTGCCTACACGCCGCCATTCGCTAGCCGGCTAAGGCCTATCTAAAATTATGATCTCAAAAATTTCGCTCCTCCAAGTCCATTAATTACAGCGCGTCGTTTATTACATATTAGAAAATGTTATTCCTACGATTCCGCTCTAATTAAAAGATGGTTGGGGCGACGGGGGGGGGGGAGGAAAGGTCTCGCGGCTTTGTTCATAGGGACAACTGTTTTATATGTTTGCATTAAACGATCCTGAGGAATGAGTAATGGTTATATGGTAACCTTCGGATTACAGTATCATGCGATATGGTTGTCAATACGGATGCGCGCGCGCGCGTAATAACCATGCATCACCGGGGATTGGATGCGTTAAATGCTTCGCTTATACTAACCGTGCGTCATCATAAATCTCGAAATTCATGTCGGAAAGTTGGATGATAGATGCATACGGGTGCAATTAAAACACACCACAATTTTGTTTATACGTAAATTGGAAATAATACTATTTGTTACTATAGCTTTGAATTTATTTGGTAATTTATTGTCAGTCATTCGGTTAAACAATGGTCATTTTCGTTTCTCAATAATCGAAGTTTGGATTCCCTAGTAATATGTCCTAACAAATTGTTCAATAATTTGGCAGGAATTCCAGCCGATGCCAGTGAATCAGAATTCAATTCAAAACGTGAGATGAAGGTCTCTGATAGTGCCAAGACCATGTTTTACGATCTCACCGTTTACAAACTGTGCAATAAGAAAGTCTCTGATAACATTTTTGCATGATAAACAGTAGACGAAATTACAACTTTCTCTAATTGTTTCGTCATTTTGAGACCATTATTAACTGATTAGAAATTTTGTGAAAAATACTATTGAACAGATTGTGGATTTTTTTTTGCTACAAATAGAAATTCATTCAGATTCATGTACAATTTTCGTTAGAAATGGTGAATACTAAATCCAATCGTACTACGAACTGTTAATGTAATCCTTTCATGTGTCGTTCGAATGGTGATTGGTAAATTTTTGGTGTTCTCGACCATAACTCGAGAACGTCCAGGGCGTATATTCGTCGCAAACAACAGGCTGCCACCCGACACGCAATTCCCTGATCGATTTAGCGCCAAATGTCGCCGTGTTTTACACTTGGCAATAATAGTTGAAATCCATGTAGCTAATATTTCACGTCACCCCTTCTCAGTGGGAAAGTCCCCTCCTACATATGAAACGTCCATACACTGTTTTCCAGTTATTGGTTACCGTTTGGCACCAGGCTCAGACTATATTTCAAATCTCAATGAAATCGCATTTTATTTCGGACGATATCGGACAATTACTGGTTTATGCTTTTCATAGGCAGGTGTATCTGGCAACTAATTGTTTCCTTGAAGACGTGTTCACAAGCATTATAATTTTTTAAGGTTGTCTGTCAAAATCATCGAATCCTACTAAATAAACATTATAAACTCGAGTTCAATATTTTTGTTTTCCAATCTGAAATCTTGTTTTTGAGGAACATAACACAAAATAAAACGTGTAATAAAAGCGAGTGAGAAAAAAAAAAAAAAAAAGATGAAAGAATCGTCCCGCACACTGTCACTTCCTGAGACTTTTTGAAATATAGTTCCGAAGAACATTTCATCGTGTTCACTTTCGTATTACATCGGCTCGCACGTGCGTGTGGACCGAGTAGCAATATCCTCGAGAGATTCTGAATCAAGGAAAGAAAAAAAAAATAAATAAATCAACTCGTCGACGCCGGAATCCACCGGCGAGAGGAAAGGCGCGTTGCCAATGTTTTCACGAGGGTCCAACACGTATATCGCTGGTCAAACGAAAGCACGAATTTCCGTCCCCATGCTAATTTAGTCATCATTTGAATACGCCTTGCATTAATTGTGTCAATGCTAACAGATGGCAACAAGATGGTTGATTGATCGATCCTCGACCGCAGCCGGACATTCGGTCGAATTGCTAAAATAAACGGCATTTAAATATACTTGAGAGGGAAATGCTAGAAGAGCAATGGTCTCCCGGGAGGGACGAACTCCTTCAAAAAGGAAAAGGGCTCTTTCCTCAGACGAACGTAATTTACACACAAGACAGGACTACGTTACGCAGTCGAACGACTTCGGAGATTACTTTTTAAGAGGTGCTTCCCGTTTATCTGGTCAACGTACTTCTTCTCCATTTCATTCTCCTTCTGGTGTTTTTACGTCGACGATATTAATATGGCCGGGAGAATAACCGAGGGTTTACGAAACTGTCGAAATATTAATGGTCTCGTGACATCGTGCAAAGTCCAGTTTATCCGAGCCAATGAATTTCCAAGATCGAGTAAAAACATCGAAACGTTGATTTTTAATGAAATTTCATCGAGGAAAAATCCAACGCTAAACTAAATCGACCCTTTTGCCATTTTCCAAAGAGACTAAAAAACGTAGAAATAATTGGAACAAATTTTAATGGTTTCTGCTGAATAATTTGTGAATAATTCAAAATGAGGAATCGGGTATAACCTTTGAGGAAATATATATTTATACGATATACTTATATAGCATGCACACTCATTTCTACATGCAGAGAGGTTGAAGAAGTGGTTTTAAATTCCGCGAGTCAAAGCGATGTTTGACATGGAAATGTTGAACGATGCATTAAACATGCTGCGGAGTGCTTCTTCCTCGCTCGCTCTTCCTCCTTTGCCCTCTGCCGACGAAGAAAAAACTCTATCTGAATGTATCGCAGGTCCGTAGACCACAATCGAGGGGCCCCATAATCTACCCATTGTTCGAAAGATGTTTGTTTAGGCAAACGAAGGGAACCGTTGGCCGTCTTCCGCCTTTCGGGATTACCACGGCGCCTTCTTTTTTCGTTTTGTTCTCATTCTACGGCGATCGATAGTCACTTTGCCGGACCACCACCAATTGCACTCGATAATTTCGTGCTACTCCAAAACGTATTCTCGGACTTTTTGGATTGCCTCAATTGCGTATATCCAATTCAAAAGAAATTGCAAATTTTGTTGATAATGATAAAATTTTAACCACGCAATCCCATTAACAAATCACTCTAAGAACGTTATTGAAACATTTATCTTCCCTGCGCAATTTAAATTGACCGAATACGTATTAGGCTACATTTTAGAACTCAACATGTTTGGAATGCTCGAGCCAATAGGCAGCCTCTCGCAAAGGCAATTTTCGCAATAATGGCACATGACTGACGTCGTTGCACGTATGCGCCTTTCGCAAACGCAGCTGTACTTTGTTTCCTTATTTGTTTACAACGACTCGGACAATGAATCGTTGAAATATCAGTCAATAATCACCCAATTACTTCGATCACGAAATATCTTTGGGACTCTTCTTCTTCATAATTAAGAAATTTTCAATAACCTGCACGAACCGAATGCTTTCGATGTTTTTTTAATGTCGCGGCATTATAAATTCAAGGCGTTTGAAGTTTAACTCCGTAACAAAGTGTCGCGTTTGAAACGTTTTCACGAAATCGTGTGAGGTAAAGTGGAGACGTGCCCACCGAAGGCAATTTCTCGAGACCATTTTCGTAAAAGGAGCCCCATTGTCCGGCAAATGACATCAGGCTTATTGCATTATTTAAAGAGCCCTGCTTTAAGGCCGTCTTAGCAGGCCACCCTCGCTCCCAGAGCGAGCAGAGTGCGCTACTTCGGTAGTCATCGAAGCGTGGAGTTCTTCACCACGGCAAATCTGTGAGATAACACTGCCGCTGAAAGGGATGATTCCGGGACCGAGGACGAACGACAGCATTGTGTGTCGCTTACAATTTTTTCAACCATTGTCGACGCCTTTTCATTTCTATCGTATTTTCCCCAATATTCAACCAATCGTTATTTCTCTTATAATTATGTTTCTTTGAATACTTAATTCTGCTTTTAGTACAGATTAATTGAATGAAATAGCGATTTGATTAAAGTCAACTGCCGAATGATTATGAGAATCATGGCGAGTCTATAGTTTTCGCGAGGTGACGGCGACTTGCAAATTTGATTTGGTGCGAAGAGTGAATCACGGTGCAATTTGCCGCACGCAAAATCCATAGAGGTGTGAGGTGAAAATAGGTGTCGGGACTTACCAGGTGAAATACCTAATTTGGCACGTAAGGCAGTGGGACTTCTGAGATCCGGTGTTGTTACTGGAGCTGCGATGGGAGATGACAGGTGGGGATGCGTTTGGGCATTGCCACCTGTCGTTGGCGTTGTAGCCGACGACGTCGTTGTCGTCGTCGTAGTGGCACATGGATTCAAGGGTGAAATCCTCTTCAGCGATTGCTCTGTTCGCCACGCTACTTCGTTGTCACCGATCCATACTTTACCTGTAAACAAAATTATCAGCAAACATTAATATAGAAATTTATTTTGTTTGCGAGTAAAAATAATTTTTTTTTATTAACAGATGATTTCGTAACGGTAATGTTATGTAGATTATAAAAGATCGTTGAATATCAACGTCGGAAAGTTCAATATTTGTATAAGGTTCAGAATACGAAATTCATGAAATTTGGGGAAACTTATATCTTTGTTGACTGAGATAAAATTTCAAAGTTGAACGAACCACGATTGACCACTGAGTCGGGAATGGAAATTAATGGAAATTGGTGAGATTTGCATCTGAATGCTTTTCATAGATTAAGCAAAAGTAAATGTGGTATCAAGTTTCTGGAATACATGATTCATATATCTGCGTAGGAAATCATATTAATGACACACACGTACGGTCCAGAAAAGTTTATTTCCCCCCGAATGCTGCGTGTAATTAGCAGCACTGCGACCCTTCGTTTCTCTGCATTTCTCGACTTTTCCCTCATTCTCCCGTTTCCCTTAATTTCTGGGAACAATGGCCTACGTCGAATGTTGTTCCAAGCTGCAGTGTCTAATTACACGAGGGGATCATATCCAACGTTTGGGGAGCGAGCAATGTATCCGACCTTCCAAAAATCGTTTCCATTTTATGCAAAAGGGAATTCATCATTTCTTTTAGCTTGACAAACAGGATAGGGTGAAATAAAGGTCAAGCGTGGAGGGACAAAGGGGATATCTATCTCATTTTCATCTGGTCCTTTAAATATTCATCTAGACAGAAAGTATTGATCACTTATCATGAATATTACAATATCAGTTCCAAAAAACAAAGCTTCCTTCTCATGTTCCAAGACGATTAATAACCAGAACGTTATCAATCCTAGAGTGACGTGGACTCATTCTCAATTGGCGTTTCTTGCGAGCGCACGCAAATGTCGACACCCCAGGGCTACGATATATTATCTGTTTGTTTTTGTTTTTCAATTTCATTCTCTCATCCAGATATAATAACCAGTGAAAAAAAGAGACATCATATATGACAACGTACATCAAGTTTAAAGATTCTTAAGTGAATGTTATTCGTATACATTTTTTCTTGATTCTAAATATTCTTTGAAAGTCAGCGTTCGAATCTTCGACGCAAGCGAATGTACAAAAAGCAACTTAGTTAAATCAAAGATGGAGACTGTATTTGCCTCGCGAAGGACAGAAAAGGGCCGAGCAACTAAGGAAAATGTGCTCGGCGCTAACTAGGGGCGTCGGCTAATCAATATCATCGTAGAATGGCTGCTGCGCCAGCTTCACCTCAGCTCTCTCACATAGCCTACTGTTTTCCATCAAAAAGTCCCTTGTAAATCAAGAGATTTGAATTCCAAGTCTCCGTCAATTGTACACGATGTTTGTTTCTAATTTAATACCCTCTAGGTTGTTTCGCTGCAACTCAAAATTGAGACACTGAAAAATGTAGTTGTAATTTAAAGAGACTGGTGGATCTCGAACGTTTCACCCCGGAATATTAGAGTTGTTGATTCCGCTTGATCGTGGACCGTGCTTGCCGCAGGCATGTCTTGCAGCCATGTCGTATGGGATCCCTAATGCGAAGCAGCGGTTCCTTTAATCTCGTGGTGTTTGCATGGTCCGGTCCTCCCTCGCTCGGCTCCTCTGTACCCGTAGGCTGGGACACATGAAACAGCCCCTATACACTCGACGATGGAAAATTAAATTATCTCACCGTTTCCCCGAGCGACCTCCTGATTAGATCGGACAACAACTTTTCGCATATTACTTTACACGTTATGATGGTACCAAATTTTGAAAATTTCGAGCAACAGTATAAGTTTGAACCGAGATTTAGTTAATCATTTAACATTAGAGATAGTAACACTGCATGCATTTCTGTTTGCAGAACATAAAAAATTTGCTGAAAATCAATGTTTGAAATTTGACGCACTGTTTTGCATTTAGAACGATCTTCGAGAAAACATTAGCATCCTTCATTTGGAACAGCAATGCTTTTCTCGGGCTTATTTCCAATGTATCCCTAATCAATGATCCTCTAAGTTAGATTCTGCGCAAAACAAAGCTATTCATCTGAATTCCCCTGGCGATAGAGACGGGATTGTCCATTGGTTTCCCTCTTTGCATTCCCTTCCCGTTCATTCATCAGAGACCGCGCGAACTCCATTCACAGGTTTATCAGTGTCCAGATAACAACGATTTACCTACGCTCGGGGTTTTAAGAGGTTTTTTTTTTTTCGTAACGGCACAAGGGCGAACGAGAGCCCGATCGAACCCACCGCGAAAGGAAAAAGGAAGGAGTCGAGTTTGAGGGTGGACTTTGGCCAGCCACCTTGCATTCAGAAGTATTTCACTTTAACGGCTCTCCGGGGAATTGGCTGACCCGAATGGACCCTTCAGCATTTCAGCATAATGGACCTCTACATTACTTATTCGTCCTGGACGATGTCCAACGTCTGCTGAAAGAGACGTGGAAACTCGTTCTTGTGAGCGAACAAACGCCATCATTAATCAGTAGCCATCGATTTAATCGAATAACTTTGCCACGTTGCTAATAAGGATTAGCACAATCCTGATCATTAAACATGAATTTTTATTGATGACTTCTTTTTTTTTTCCTTTTCAATGTTGATTCTAATTTTATAATGGTAATTTATTAACTAAATCGTCATTAGTAAAACCCCATGTTATTTTCAATGCTTTAGTACATCTTCTCCAAAAAAAAAAAAAAAAAAAAATATATTTTTGCTTCTCCTTCGAGAAAAATTCCAAACTGGCTATTTATCCAGTTCTATCACTAGCGGAAAAGCTCTGAAACTCATTTCATTATCAATAACTCCGAGGAATAATCCTGAGAACGACTGGAAAATTCAAAGGTCGTAAATTGTCAAAGTTTTCTTTTCCAGTGTGTGTAATCCTTAGCTTTTGAAGGAATGTATTAACGTAGCCATCCGAGTATAATCTGCTTTCCAACGATGCTCGAAAGAATTGAAAATTCCAGATCGGCCAAGGGTTGAATTCGAGGGTGGTGGCACGGGCGAGGGGGTTTGCGGGGCGACGAGCGGAGTCAGAGGAAGAGAGCGTGGATAAAGCGTCCGATATAAGATTAATAGCGGAGGCGGACCTTCGACGAGGGTGGCCGTAGATGGTGATTCCTCTTTGAAGGTGGACCCGAACGTGGTGGCCAAATTGAATCCTGCTTAGGACACGAAAGGAAACGCAAGCCGCGGGCCATGAAGCCATATTCCAATAAGTAAATTGCCAGCACCACCTCTCCATCGATGATACCAGTCTTTGTTTGAGGAGAAAGGAACGAGGAAATGCGAATCCTGTCAATGCATTTTTCACGTGAAAAATTTATCGTTTACAATATTTGATTTTGTTTTTCCAAATCAATAAAATATGGAGAACACAAAAGAAATTTGTTAAGGCGTTTAACGTCTATTAATAAAAAAGGCAACTGCTTGTCGATGACTTAAAGAAGACACGTCATTTTTATTTTCTCTTGTGATATTAGTGATAATTCGATGACGCAGACGAGTGAAATTTATAGCCCCTTATAAAGAGGGAACGAATTTTTTGTCGTTATCAGAGGAGGAATAAATATCGTAAAAACGCAATTAATGGCAATCACAATTATTTAACGTTGAACGTATGCCCATGAGTCATACGTCATCGTGCGGGCCAATCGCATCGCGCATCGAGATTAATTATTACCGGTCTCATCGGCGCTGGTCGGAATTCCCTTTGAGAGAGTGGCACGGTGCCGTCTTTAATTTATGATCGAAGTGAGGTTCTGAAAAGCCGCGATCATACATTTGATTGATAGCTATTTATTTGTGATTCGCTGAGAAGCGGAAGCGAGCTCTGTCTCGAACTTTTTAAATAGACGTGCGATCGAAAAACAATTCCATCCGCTTATCGCCTATTGACTATAATAAAAATGCCTTGAATAATATTTAGATAAACCCCATAACGCGATTGTGACAGCGACCACGAGCTCTTTATTTTTGGGACAAAGGTAGTCGGGTTATTTCTTAAGACATTTTTTTCTTCCCTTCAATTATCTATAAAGCAAAAAAAAAAAAAATCATTTCTGAACAAATCTATTGGGAAGATTTAATTGCGTATATATATAAGAAGATAATAAATTATAATAATTTTTTCGTATTACTCCATTGATATCAATAAATAATAAATTTGTCTTTAATCGAACGATATCAGATAATGTTCTTAGAGATTTTTATTCTATCATCTTTTATGTATAAAGCCAATGCTGTATTAACATTATGCGTTGATATCAATATCAAACCATAATATACATCACC